>PVKU01001743.1:0-97298 GCA_004027475.1 Anoura caudifer
AAAAAAAAAAAAGAAAATAGGAGTAAAAGTACTGAGGAAGGAAAAGAGTGGAAAGGAAGGAAACCATTTCTATTGGCTAAAAGATCAACTAAATATTTTAAATTTTATTTTGAATTATTATTAAATATGTCTAAATGAAGGGAGTATAAGGGGACTAAATGATAATGGAAAAAATACAAAAAGATTACATCAAAAAATAAATGTCTAAATGATAACATTCAATTAAATAAGTCATCCAAAAAAATAATTTAGTATTTAATGTTAATGTTGAAAACAATAAAAATTAACTTGAGGCAAGACAGAAAACATCTATGGTACCATCTACTTTTCAATACATCAAATCGGTGTTTTACAGAACTTAATTTTTTACGGATTCTGCCTAAGTAAATCACACAATCAAGAACCATAGCACAACGCTGTTTTCACCTTTGTAAACAATGACAACAGGCATGGGACTGGCATGCTAATAGACAGTAAGCCTTATTTTAAACAATCTAGAAATTTAAAGTCAAGTTACCACTTTTGCCAAAGGCTGTGCAAGATCCTAATTTAAGCTACTCCTAAAATATGATTTCCTTATAAATTTAAATGAGGTGAATTTAGATGAAAAGTGGGTATACAAATATTAAATCATTGTTATAACCTGCAACTAAGGTTGTATATCAACTAAAAAGAAAAGCAGGATAAAAGAAAACAAAAATCTAAGAGAATAAAAGATACGGTTCTTTAAAGCAGTCACAAAATGGCTACCATCTTCATGTTTCAGTTAAATAATTGTTTCTGATAAAAACTATTACTCATAGTACAAAATTATCTGGAGCAACTACTTACTGTTAAGCTGTCTTCTTTCATAAATATTAATAAAGACATGATAAATATAACAAAGATACACTAGCTACTGTAACAGACATTCATCTTTTGAATTGTGCATTTTTCTCTATAAGGTTTTATAAAAATAAAGTGAGTGTACAATTTATTCTTTATAGATTTGTTAAGAGTTGAAGCAAAAGTGCCAAGAAATTAAATATTGCCATTAAAAAGTCCTAAATAAAAAAACAATTACCTTATATCTTAGACTAAATTGTTTAAAAAGTGGACCAAGTGCTCATTCATAAAAAGAAAGTTTAAATTAAAAAATCAAATGAATAATCATATTTAAGCAAAACTCTTTTAACACAGAAAATAATACTGTGATACTATTATCTTGAAAGGAACAGATCCTCTCATGCTAGTTCTGCTAAGCTTTTTTCATAGAATGTATGATAAATATTAATCGAGAATGCTCATGAGGTATCTGAAGGTAGTAGGAGCTAATACAAATATATGAAGTTGTAGAAGATACTCAGATTAATTATGGCAGACCAGTGCCAACAAAATGGTTAAGTACTGAAAAGCTTTTATGCTAAAAAAGGTTTCTGTGAACATCAGAGCCCTTATAAATACATGGTTTTACATTCACTATAAAACTTAATAAAGAAAGAAATCACTTATTGATCCCATTCCTAAAAGTATCTATAACAGCAAGTGCAATTCTTACAGTACCAAAAAAGTATACTAAAGAATATTAGTATATATTCCAAACTCATGTAAGGGAAATATCACTGGGGAGGGATTATACATTGGCCTTTCACTAAATGAATCTGTAAACTTAAAATGAGAAAGAATACCTTCAGTGATTACAAAAAACAAGTTCCAATTAAAAAGTAATGATAAAAAGTTCAATGTTCATTTAAAAAATATATCAAGGGTATGCCTGGGATTCTTTGGTTTTATTTTCTTTGATGCTGAGTACTTTGTCATCAATCCTGATCTGAAATTAAAAAAAAAAATTAAAATTAAAATGCAGGAAGAGATTTTCAAAAATAATTTTGCAAATAATTTATTTTTAAAAATTTTACTTGATATAAAAGGAAATTTTAACATCTAAAAATTCAACTTCAAAATATGAGTTTTTTAGGTAGCTTTACTCAAGCTCAAAGTAGCCATACCTCTTTGTTTTTGTTACAGCCTTCTGTACGCTGCCTGAGTTACCTTCAGAGGGAAGAGAAATGAAGAAATTCCATAATGAATAATAAGAAATAAAGGACTGTATAAAAATTAAAAAAGTTAAAGCTGACTGATATGAAAATAATAATAAAGAGTTTTTTAATACTACCTAGTTCATATTTACACGTACCAGGAACTAACTTTACAGCATAATTTATTTATAATTGTTTTATTAGTATTACACTTAATTTTATTATTGAAATTTGGCTAGAATCATAGCTACCAAAAAATAAGTTAAAGAGGCTTTCTGGCTTTGTAATTATCATTAATTTACCACTGCGCCTTGACAAATGTTCTCTGAGTCTTTTTTGATTACATCACTCAGCTCTCTCAACCTTTGAGTTCATTCTGTGCTAAATCAAGCCCAAACCAAAGTTTTCCCAAAATTTAACATCGACTGTCTTCACTTAATTCTAACTTATGGTAAGGTAACTAACATTGACCTAAATGGCAGCATACATAAACAGTCCCTTTAAGAGTGGGTGTTTCAGACCTAATAATGATCTCAATTCTAATAAAATATTCCTAGAAAATCAAGTTCTTTAAAATGACTGCAAACTCACCAGTACTTTTGGTGCTTTCTTTGGGTTGGTTTACTGAATTAACTTTATCCTTTTTAAGTTCCTGGATTATGCCTTTATTTAAGCAAATATCCACATGCACATTGAACTGGGTAAGATCTGAAGTTTTTTGCTCTAGGTTACAAACAGGACAAATTAGAGACTGGTCTGTTATCTCTTCATATAAATAAGGTTGGGGGGGTTCTTGCCTTCTCAGTGACCCAGCACCTTCGTTTTCCAATGCAACAGTACAAGAAGAATTCTGATTACAGTGTTCAATATTAAATGACGTGCTTGGAAGGCCAGAACATTCCTCTTTGCTAAGCTTATTACTTAAGGCATCTATACTTTCTACTTCAGATGGATTGCCTGTAGTCTCTACCAATTCGGCACAATCTTCTAAATTGATTTCTGTATTCTTTTGATGTGTTTCATAATCCTGCTTCTCACAGAGGGAAAAAGAATGATGTATGTTTTCTTTCTTGTTAACTTCTGTAGAGTAAGCATGTGAACAGGAGAACATTTCACTCATCGAAGGTCCATTAAGACATGCATCTATATGTTTATTAAAGGCTTCCAGACTGATGCTTCCTTGCTCCCTAAAGCAAACAGGACAGGTAAATATTAGATTGTTATCTGAATCCTCTGATGTTTCTAAATTCTCACTCATCTTCTTCTTTAAAACTTGGAATGACTGTGATGTCTGTACATCGTGTCCATTCACAGTTTCACACTTGAATGTGTCTTGGTGGCTCCATTTCTTTTCTGATCGTTTTTTATCAAAAAAACTCTTCTTATGAGACATTTCTACAGGTTTTAAAAACTGATCTTTGTCATTTTTCTCTATACACCCAGTGCCTGACAGGGTTTGGTCTCCAGCCTGTAAGAAACCAACAATACTCCTTTGTTGGTGTTTCTTATCTTCTTCATTGAGAAAACTAGATAGCCGAACACCTAAATGAAACCAACCACAATTAATCAGTTTCAAATTCAACAAAGCCAATTCACTCATAATTCATAAGAACATTTTGCAAATACTTTTGTGACATATATAAAAGGGGCTGTTTAGAGAAAAGTAATGAGCAACACTGTATATTTTCTGAATTAAAGGATGTTTTTCCAAAACTGTATTTTGAACTGAAATTTATACTTTTTAAAATAAAACTGGGTATCACTAATTAGCAAGTACCTACTGGAGTTAGCATGATTATATAGGTCTTTTAATTAAGCTCTTGACACATGATATCATTTAATAAATACTAAGTAATTAGATGGAGTCAACTACATAGATACTTTAGATCCTTTTTCTAGTTTGTTTTAAATTTTAGAGCAATTTTAGATTGAAAACAAAGTTAAACAGTAAGTTCAGAGTTCCCAGATCTCCCCTGCCCCACACATACATATAGAGCCTCCTCCACTACTGACATCCCCCACCAGAGTGGTGCGTATGTGACAACCAGTGAACCTACGCGGACACAAGACTATCATTCAAAGTCCATAGTTTACATTAGGATTCACTCTAGGTGTTACAGTCACTTTGGGTGTTACACATTGTAACATTTTGACAAATGGATAATGACATGTATCTACATTATAGCATCATACAGAATAGTTTCACTGCCCTAAAAATCCTCTGTGTTCTGCCTATTCATTTCTCCCTTCTTGAAAATCCTTGATAACTACCAATACTTTTAGTGTCTCTATAATCTTTTCCAGAATGTTATATGGTTGGAATAATACACTACGTAGGCTTTTCAGATTTTTTTTTTTTCAGTTAATAATATAAACTTAAGGTTCCTCCATGTCATTTCATGGCTTGACAGCTCGTTTCTTTTATGGCTAAATACATTCTACTGTCTGGATGTACCACAGTTTCCACTGACCTACTGCTGAAGGACATGTTGGTTGCTTCCAAGTTTTACAAGTTTTAGTAATAATGAATAAAGCTGCTGTTAATATGTATCCTTTAGTTCTTTTTAGTTAACATATTTTACTCAGCTGATCTCAGCGTGTGCTGCCTTTCATATATGAAAGTACGGCCAATGACCCACTCTTAGCAGTATACTGAGATGGCATTTGGGATGCTTATCCATGAATGTTGTTTGACACAGTTTACTTTAGAAACATTTCTTTGCTTTTCTTTTTTTTTTTAACCACACAGTGGCTAAGGATGTAATTTTATTAGCACCATAGTCCCTCATCTGCAATTCTGAAATCCAAAAACCCCTGAAAATTGTAAGCAACATACAGTAATTAATAGCTGGATTGATGGGAAAATCTTTAGAGTGTTTACAACTCAGTCTGAATATTTTTTGCTTTGCTACAGAAATATTACTGTGTTTGATCATGAAGTGCTTCCTCATATCCCAAAGGAGTATTACAAAATATATTCAGTATGCTTTCTAAAACCTGAAAAGTTTAAAATTTTGAAACAAAGCTAGCCCCAAGGATTTCAGCAAGTATTGATAGTAAGAAAAAAGAACAACTTTAATTGGTTCTTACTGGAATTAAACTAATAATCATAGTTTCACATGCATCAAGTTCTAAGAATTGAGGAATATGGCAGCAGTGTAAGTAGAAATTGCTAAAGTTTTAAGAAATAAAATTGAGATGAGAATATTTCCAAATTGATTCTTTGGGAAAATATAGCACATTTAAGGAAAAGCCAGAAAAGAAAAGTCATACCCATAAGTCTTAACCTCAAGGGATGTGGAAAATCAGCATCAATTTCTGTTCTTAGCAATTCTTTCGCAAGAGCAAATATTTCTTCTGCAGTAGACACAACAGATGAAACTGTAGATGCACGAGTTTTTACTTCAAAATTCACATTCTTCAGCTTAAGGGTAACAGTTCTACCCTACAATTAACCAAATACATTTTTAAATATGGCTTTCTAACTTCTAGAAAAAAATCATTTTACAGGTTAAAAAACTCATGAAGCTCACTTATGTACATGTAAATATGGAAATATAATCAATTACTTCTAAAACATAGTAATAAAATTGTCATGAAGAATAACTAGAATCCAAAAGCAATAAAAAATCCTATTTTAGCCAATAATTAATACTCCCCTCCCCAAATGAATTTTTATAAAAGATGTTTATATAAAGGGCAAAGTTAACTAATCATTTTTTTCCAAAACCTCTTTTAGAGGTCAATTCAGTACCTAAAAAAAGGAAAGAAAAAAATCTTTCCAAAGGAGCTCATTGTAAAGGTCTTGTGAATGGCTTATACTTATTGTGTGGCAACTATATGGCAGATAGTATGTTAAACAAGTTACATGTAAGAACTCTCTGTACAGTTACTGTTTAATGAATACAAAATTTCAGTTTGGGATAATGAAAAAGTTCTGGAGATTGACAGTGTTGATGGTTACACAGTATAAATGTACTCAATGCTACTGAAATATATACTTAAAAATGGTTAAAACCATAAAATTTATGTTACATATATTTTACTACCTTCTGGAGGTAGTAAGAGTGGATTTAACTTATCGACTAACTTCCAAAGACTAGAGTATGAAAAGGGAAAAATAGTAACTTCACAGTGGAGAAGCCTAGCAAACATGACCCTAACCAAATGACAGAGGTTAACATCGCCCATGATATCATGTGGATTTCATACGCAGTAGCTACCCCTTATCTGTGGGGATTTGTTCCAACTGCCCCAGTGGGTGACTGAAACTGTGGATAGTACCAAGCCCTATCAATATATACTATGTTTTTTCCTATCATATATACTTATGATAAAGCTTAATTTATAAATTAGGCACAGTAAGAGATTAACAACATAACTAATAATAAAATAGGACATTGTATAAAATTATAACAATATTACTGTTATAAAAGTAATAACTTTTATAACTTATATATAACAGTTATATAAATGTGGTCTCTCTCTGATAACTGATCTGATAACCAAGACCACTCCTAAGTGACTGACGGGCAGGCAGCATGTGCAGCGTGCACACACTGCGCAAAGGGATGGTTCCCATCCTGGGCAGACTGAGCAGGACAGCATAAGGTTTCATCATGCTACTAAGAATGATGTACAATTTAAACTTATGATTTGTTTCATTTCCAGAATTTTCCATTCAATATCTTCAGACCGTGGGTAACTGAAACTACAGAAAGTAAAATCTCAGTAAGGGGAGACTACTGTACCTCCTAGGATGTGATGAGAAGGACACTTTACCTCTGTGGTATTCTTTCTAAAACTCATGCTGTGGTCTGTCTGATCTAAAGAAAACCACAGACAAACCCAAATTGGGAGAAATCTAGGCCAGTATTCCTCAAGGCTATCAAGGTCATGAAAAACAGGGAAATACTGAGAAACTGTCACAGACTAGAGGAGATTGGAGAAGACATGACAGCTAAACACACTGTGGTTCCCTAGACTGAATCCTGGAACAGAAAGAGAACATTAGTGGAAAGCAGATAAAATCCAAGTAAAGCCTGGAGTTGTGTGAATAGCTATGTACTAATGTCAGTTTCTTAGTTTGGACAAATATATTCTGGCAGTATAAGATGTCAATAATGAGGAAAGCTGGGTATACTGGAGCTCTCTATAGTATCTTGGCAATTTTTCTGTAAATCCAAAATGATTCTAAAATAAAAAGTTTATTTAAACATTAAAAAAACCTCTTTTTACAATCAAGGTATGTTAGAAAAGGATTATAACAAAAATACTCATCAACTGTCCCATTCATTGTAATAATGTTTTAATACTTTAAAATTTTTTATTGAATTTATTGGAGTGACATTGGTTAATAAAATTACATGGCTTCAGGTGTACATACATCATCTGTATATTGTACTGTGTGTTTGCCACCAAAGTCAAGTTTCCTTCCATCACCATTTATCCCCCCTTTACCCTCTTTGACTTCCCCCTAATCCTCTTTCTCTCTGGTAATCACCATTACACTTTGTAATTACTCTAAATAACCCTGGTTTGAGAGTGTTAGAAAAACACTAAATGCGGACTGCTCTGAGTGAAGAATATCAAATACAAAGTTCAAAGCCTTCCAGATGTTGTTCTCGATGTGTTAAAAAACCTGCATTAGAGCCTTGAAACAAAATGCTTACTGTAGGAAGTCACTGTCTACATGACAAAAACATTAATGGATGATTGGAAGTCATTTATAATATGTAAACACAGTTCTAGGAAAGTCCTTCCCCCTTTGCTTTATTCTCTAATACCAATGTAAGTCTGATTTTGAACTTATTCCAATGTACTCCCAAGGTAGTATAAACTCCTCTGGAGTTATACTGGAATCACTCTACCCTGTAACTTGCTTCTTCACAGAATGACAGCATGACCCTAAAATAAGGGTCAGAGTTAAATTTCTTTGTTGGTGATGAGAATACTCTTATCTGACATTTCCCACTTTGTATTCAAATGCAAAATCTAATTCTTGCATTAAAGTGCATTTTATTATTAGAAATTTTTAAAACTGAAAGAACATCACATTAAAATAAAGTACCTTAAGTCCTTCTTTCTGCAGATCTTGAGCAAGTTCACTGCAAAGTTCCTGGCACAAGCTATACTGTTCTTCTGCTTTACTTATCTCACTGAATGTCCTAGAAAGACAGGAATGATTTTAGTGCACAAAGTAAAAATATAATTCAAGATAATTTAGGAATGATATAGTATGTTTAAATGGCTTAGCATTAAGTTATATCTTCTGTAGTACAGAATAAAGTTTTCAGATGAATTAAGATATAATTAAGTAAAAAATATTTAAGACCTACTTAATAATTGAAGATCATTTAGATAATTAAGCTAATTAGCAAAGGTATATTTTTATACTTTTTGCTCTTTCTGTAACATTTTTAAAAAAGATAATTAAAGCCACCAACAGATAATAATAATGCCCTCAGAAACTTACAACACATTAAGGTATATATGTATATAGACTCTGCTATAGAGGATTATCTTAAGAAAGTACAGATGAGAACATCATTCCAATTATTACACAGGTATTTTCTGAAAGAAAAATATCTTCAAGTAGATTTAAGGGATTGTTTAATGGCACCTAGGTATAGTTATCTAATAATTGAAAATGGAGGGCTGATTAAATATAGAAATTTTTAGTTCATCTGCACAAGAGTGTTAAAAGAAGTTGAAAGGTCAATTAACCTAAAAGAGAAGGAAACTACAGAGAAATCAGATTAATAAGTAATAAATCATGTGCAAACGACCATTCAGACCTCCCCTTCTAACTACTCAGCTACCCTGTTCTCCCCCCAGTGCAGAACCACTGTTGCCAGCTTTCTATTCTTATGAATTCCTCCAGTATATATTTTATGCACATATAAACAAACAAGCAAATATTTTCCCCTCATTTTTATATAAACAGTAGAATATTAGACACATTGTTTAACGCTTTGCTTTTCTCTGTTCGTCCTGGTCAGAGTTCCCTATGAGTAAATAATTTTCTCATTTTTATATGCCATAATATTCTAGTTTAAAGACATAAAGTCATTTAACCAGTCCTCTATTCATGGATATTTAAGTTACAATATTTTCAATCTTTTGCTACAGTAAAAAATGCAACGAATAACTTTGTATACATGTGAAATGACATTCAATTACAACTATGGAATGAATTCCTAGAAAAAGAACTGTGGGATCGAAGTACATATGCATCTGTAATTTTGATAGATACTGCCAAATTGTCTATCCCCTGTGGTAGGCATAATAATGGTCCCTAAAGATGTCCAAATCCTAATCCTCTGAACTGAGTACATCACAAAAGGGACTTTGAAGATGTGCTTAAGTCAAGTCAGTGAGATTATCCTCAATTATCCAGGTGGGTCAATGGAATCCCAAAGTTCCTTATTAGAGGGAGCAGGTTCAGAGTCAGAGAAAGAGAAGATCCTATATTTGAATACAGAAGATGGGTCCATGAGCCAAAGAATACAGGCAGCCTCTAGAGGCTTTTGATAAAGAGACGATTCTCTCCTGGAGCCTCTAGAAGGAATGCAGCCCTGCCAATACCTTAATGTTAGGACTTCTGACCTTTAGAACTATAAGAGAATAAATCTGTGTTGTTCTAAACCACTAAAGTTGTTATAGTACCAGTAAGAAGATAGTACACCCCCTCCTAGAGTTTATAGCTTTTTCACTCCCATAGTCTTGCCAGTAGGTTGTGTTAGAATCTTTGCCAACCTCATTAGTGAAAAGTACTATCTCAGAGAACTTTCAATCTGTATTTCTTAAATTATAAAGCAGATTGGGAATATTTTCACATGTTTTAAGAGCCATTTACACTTCTCTTTCTGTTAACCAGATTTTTGTTAATTTTTTCTATTAATTTGCCAGCCCTCTCTTAACACATGTTAATAGTTAATATTTTTGTATACTAAGTAGTGTTCTTAATAACAGACAAAATGGAAGAAAAAATTCATTAAATAGGACAATATTATCACACTCTTAGATGCTCCCTCCCCTTTCCTTTGATTGCTTTTATATAAATCACAGCCGCAAGGCAATTTTGATCATTTATTGAGTGCATCATCTTGCCAGCATCATTCAGTTTTTCTGAACACAACCATACACTACATCCGTGGTTTTGAATGTCCCTTGGAGAAAACTAAGGGACTGCACAAACAATGAGATATTTTCCAAAACAATAAGGTTTCCATCAAGATTCCATTTAACTTCTAAATAAGATTGTGAACCAATGAAATAGATCACCTCTAAAGTCTCTTACATCAATATCTATTTATTTGATGACTCAGCTCATTCACCAATATTTGAAGAGTTTTAGAAAGAATTTCCATGGCCACTTCTTAAATTTCCCAAATAACTTCTCAGTATAATTTTTTTTATAAAGGATAGAATTAAGATTTGGAATCCTAAAGTGCTTGGTTTTCATTGAATAGGAATAAAACCAACATTTAAAAAAATAACTGTAGTTATTTTTTTTTTCCATTGAGAGCATAGCAAGTGAAGATAATAAAGCATTGTACTGGGATATTTACTTCAGGAATGTGACATGCTGAGAATTGTTCCCTGGTTTGAAAATAGGTATTTTAATTTCAGTGATACTTTCCTAAAAATTAAAAATTAGTTTAAAATACCATGAATTATGAACAATTAATAATATCAAAATATTACCTCTCAACACTCATGCTTTTCCTCTCTCCATCCCTTGAAATGAAGAAAAAGAAAGATTTTATTTGCTTTTTCAAA
This sequence comes from Anoura caudifer, assembly GCA_004027475.1. NCBI lineage: Eukaryota > Metazoa > Chordata > Mammalia > Chiroptera > Phyllostomidae > Anoura > Anoura caudifer. Next base: position 10,803 of record PVKU01001743.1, read on the forward strand.
GACTGAGTTCCTTTTAGTTGACCAAGAGGATTTAATATATCAAGTACCCTTTAGAGATCTCAGTGTTTTTGACTCAAATTTATACATCACAAAAAACAGTGGGCTTTTAAAAATCTAAGAATAAATCACCCAGAGAATGTAGGTAGATAAGATGCTAATATGGTTACACATGTCATGGATCAAGTCTATACCTATCAAAGAGAACAAATTTGAAAACAGGTTGATATGGCCCTGGCCAGGTAGCTCAGTCGTTTATTGTCCTGACACACCAAGGCTGCTGGTCCAATTCCTGGTCAGGGCACATCCAAGAAGCAACCAATGAGTACATAAACAAGAAGAACAACAAATCGATCTCTCTCTCCTTCTCTCTTTCTCTCTACCCCACTCTCTAAAGACCAATAAATAAAAAAAATTTTTAGAAGAAAATAGGTTGATATTATAAATTGCTTCTATTAAAAGCCTGAATATCAAAACCACAACTTACAAAAGCCAATAGCAAGTGGTAATGTAATGGCTTGCAGTTATAGGATGTAATTAAATTTTAAACAATTTAATATCAATTATCTAGTTTCTGGCTGAGTACATTAACTTCTCTCTCCTATAGCCTGTTCATTATTCATTACACCACTCTATAGAGCCTCAGTCAGAATTTGGCACACTGCAGTAGGATGAACGTTGGGAATCTGAAGCGGCTAGTTTGGTTGGACTCCACCAGCTCTGACAGGAGTACTTGACACCAAAAGGCTGAAATGACAGGTTATTCAATTCCAAAGATTCAATTAAACCTGTTATGAATGAAGCATTGTTCTAGGCCTTGGGGATACAGTAATGCAGAAAACAGACCAAGTGCCTGCCCTTAAGGAACTTGTATCTCAGTGGAGAGACACAAATAAACAAATAAAAAGTAAATATGGAATATGTTAGAAGGGGAGAAGTACTACAGATTTAAAAATAAAGCAGAGTAGGGGACTTAGAGAATGTGGACAGAGAAAAGGCAGATTTGTTATTTTATATTATTATATTATTATAACCCCAGATTAATGTGTGCAGTGTTTTATCGAGAACTTTATTATGTTTAAGCACTACGGAAATAAAAAGAGGTTGATTTTTGTATTAAAAAAGAAGGCTTATTTCTCATTATTTTCAATGTGTGGTTGCCCCTTGTGCATCCCTTACTGGGGACCTGGCCCACAACGCAGGCATGTGCCCGGACTTTGGTTCCCAGGTCAGCACTCAACCCACAGAGCCACACCAGCCAGGGCTCATCATTATCTTCACAATACTAAATTATATGTAGTACTGTGATGTCTTTTTCTTATTTTTCATTATATCTACTCAAAATCAATGTCAGCTAATTGTGGACTCAACTGATTGAGAAGCATGGAGAGCTAAGAAAAGCAATACCACAAGCCTTACAATCTCCGTAAGATTTAGCAGGTTTAATTGATTAATAAAGCTTATTTTACATGCTCCAAGTAATCTTTTGTTCTCCTTTAGTTTAAGACTATAAAGGAGCTATTTTGAGGGCAGGCTGACAGGATGATGACAAAACTGTAAAAATAGTGCTGTGTTAATTCCCATTCTTTTTTTAATTCCCCTTTTCGCCCACTCCCAAAAGTATACCCTTCTAGCTCTAGGATACTTCTTTTTAAGACCTAGATAAAACAGAGTGGCAAGGAAGAAAACACAGGGCCCCTCCTCTGGTCACTCACCTGCTAGATTTCTACGTGGCCGGACCCTGCAGGGTTCTGCCTCTGGATGACCGCAGCCAAGCCCAGCTCTTCCCCAGGCCCCTAGTCATTTTTTAGGCCCTCACTGCCTCACTTTCTTCATTCATTTATTTGGTTACTTTCTATCTCCCACACTAGTCTGTAAACTCCAGGAAGGCAGGACTTTGTCTTGTTTACTGCTATTATCCTGAGCATCCAGAACAGTGCCTAACAAAAAGTAAGTATTCAGTACAGAATGAACAAATCATTACAAATCTGGGGGGGAAATAGTTCATGAAGGTTTTCAAAGAATCATTCAATCTCCTTGTTTAAAAAGTGAATTCTGGAATATGAGCCATCTTGCTTTTCTGAAAAATCTGACCACTAGGTCTTCCAGTATTCTTCTGTTCTAACAAGGAACAAGGCATGTACAGAAAAGAAAGTATCCATCTTTCCTCTTGTTCATCTATCCAACTGCTGTAGCCAACAATCTAGGAGTGATTCTTTATCCCTCTTTTCCTTTTTTCCCACATCCAATCTTTTGACTCTAATTAACAAATTATATTCTAAATTGAACCAGCCCAAAATAATTTAAAAACATGTTATCCTTATAAGCTCCACTTCAATGGTTAGAACTGTTATTTTGGCAAATAACAAATAAAAAGCGGAATGAATATACATATGGATACCTTGTCAGGTGTGTTGAACCCAGACCCATGGAAATCTGTAGGAAATAACGCCAAGATGTTTCAGAGAAAAGAAGAGAAAGTAACGCCCTTTGTTGGTAGAGTTCTGTACAAGTAATAATTCCAAGAGCCTTTAACATTTTCTCTGTAACTTTTCCTATTCCAGAAACCTAGAAGAGAATCAATATTTATTATTAACACATTTTTAAATTAAGGTAAGAACTGACATTGTAATCTCATTATACATTTTATAATCAATAAAAGGCATGAATAATATGACTATATTCATAAGTTATTTTCATAAGAAAACTGCTTTAATTGCTTTTTGGCATTTCCTAAATTAGTGTTCCATGAAAACTTAAATGTAAAATTCCATGAAATTTTTAAAAGCATTAAAAAAAGAGGAGTTCTGTGGTCAAACTTGGGGAATGCTAGGATAAACAAATTTAAGTTGAATTCCTCACTGTAACACTTATAAATCTTTAATACATTAGTATCTTTGTGACCCACAAGGGTAGTAGATTCCAAGTTATCTGACCCCAGAAACTTTTTTATGGAACACCTATTCATACTTCAAAAAACATATTGGAAAACACTTTTATAGCTACACCTTACATAATAAACTATTCAATATTCATTATACATTATATATTTTGATATAGTCGTTCCTTTGAGCATTGAAAAAATGCTTTATTTAAATTTACTCATACATTATGTTAAATGAGAAAAGTCCTTTCTCTGGGGTGTCCAATTTTTTGGCATCTCTGGGCCACACTGGAAGAGAAGTTGTCTTGGGCCACACATTAAATACATTGCAACACGTAATCACACACAAAAAATCTCATAATGTTTTAAGTAAATTTACGATTTTGTGTTGGGCTGCAGGTTGGACACCCCTGTACCTAGGACATCAAATGGTATATAATGCAGTTATTGTTTAAACAGCATATATATGTGGAAAACTCTAGAAGCTTTAAAAATAATAAAATATATACCCCTTCCTATAACCCCTAAAGTATCATTTTACCATTTTAAACATGGTAAAGTATTTTGATGTATTTTTGTCAAATGAAGTAAAATTCTAAATCTCTTTGAAGTATCATATGTGTTAATCTAGCAGCAATCTATGCTTTAGAACTAAGATTGCATATTGAGCTACAACTGAGAGAACTCTTCTCCATATTCTTTTTATTCCTCTTCTCCTTAGGAGGGGTAAAGTTAAAAGTCTGTCATCTATTACTTTCTTAAAACTTTTCAGCAAACAAGATTTCTAAACCTCACATATTAAGGGTTTATTAGAAAGATTTCTTCCAATTCAATCATCCATTATAGTTCTTGCTTGATACCTACTGTTTTAAAACTTTTCAGCTAAGAATTACTATCATCCTAAATAGTATCTCTTCAGAACTCAGAGTATATATATATATATATATATATATATATATATATATGCATATATATAATAAATTTTATATAAAATCTCACCTTTCTAATGGGTAAGTCCTTGATGAAATCCATCACAGCTTGTCTGTTGGGGAGAATTTGGTATTGTCCATTTGGTTTATTCTTATCACTGCATACTTTTGCTAACATTGTATTTGGGGCAATGCCTTAAAAGAAGAACATTTTGATGACTCAAAGAAGTTGATAGGTATGACTTTAAAATATGTGATGACAATATAAGAAAATAATAAATAATGTTAAGTGCAAAAAATCTGAAATGATGTGAAATGCTATTTTAAAAGTAACAGTGGGTAAAAAAAAAGTTTAAAAAAAAACAGCGGGATTAAGCAAAAACACAAAACAAAACAAAAAATCTCATAGACACAGACAACAGTATGCTACATACTAGAGGGAAGTGGGGTGGTGGGGAGTAGAAAAGGGTAAAAGGGGATAAATGGTGATGGAAAGAGACGTGACTTTGGGTGGTAAACATACAATACAATATATAGTTAATGTATTATAAAATTGTATACCTGAAACCTATATAATTTTATTAACCAATGTCAAATAAATTCAATAAATAAAAAATGCATCTATGTTTAAAAGAGAATATTTAGATAATAGCAATAAATTGTAATTATATGCCTTGTTAAATAAATAAATAAATAAATAAATATAACAGTGATTATCTATCTATCCATAGGGCTTCCTACAGTTTTATGAAAAAGAACTGTTATTTTCACAACAGAAATGAGGATTATTTAAATCTCCATTGTATTTTAAAGTCTAAGAGTAATTCCTGAGTTTAAGTGATACCAGAAGGGACCCAAAAAAACCCAGAAATTTATTTATAAAAAATTGTGTATTTGTTCTTATGTTTTTAAACTTCAGTCACCTTCAAATACTCTCCATCTGATGAATATACCTATCGAGATGTTTTTTCCACTGCTCAAAACAGTCGCTTTTGATGTCTTTTGGTACTTTTGCCATTTTTTGTTTCACCTCTTCCACATTGGCAAAATGTTCCCTTTGAGAACTTTTTCCATCAGGGAAACAACAAAAAAAGTTGTTTGGGGCAATATTGGGTGAACAGGGATGGTGGGGCAGGGAGATGATGCTGGTTTTAATAAAAAACTGCTGAACATTCAATGAGGTGTGGGCAGGTGCGCTCATAAATCACCCATCATGAAATGGGCAAACGTGCTGAAAGAGTCTTCAAAAAAAAATTTACTGAAGCAAAACACAACCTCTTACAACACTACCAGCTGGTGCACTGAGACAAAGGGGTTCCTAGAACACTCATCTAGTGGGGGAAGCCTGTATTACAAGTGACCCATGCTCTAGAAGATAATTCTGGTTTTTTGGGGACCTCCCCTTCGTATTGTTAACTTACATACCATCTGTACTAAAAGCATAGGCTAGCTTATAGAAAAGATCCAGAATATAAATTAGAATGTATGTTTACTATTTGAAAAGGTCTTTTGTATAAATTATCCACATAAAAATATCAAAAATTCTGAGTCATATATTTAAAACATTAACAATGAAACATTTGTATCATTTTTATGTTACAGAGTAAAGTACTACTTTTAATGATCAGGAGAAATTGAAATAAAAATACTATAATACAATTATTAAACAGTTCATTGAAATGTTTATATACATCTTCCTACATTTTATTACTTTTCTCATGCTTTGGTGTATAAAGAGAAGAACAACCTCATCTTAATATGGCTTATGTAAGATAACTTAGGATCCTTAAGATAAATATCAGCCTCTATGCTCAGCAGTGTTACCCTTATGGGTTACTGACATATATAAAGCTCTTTTTCCCTTCACTGGATGGTCCTAGGTTGTTATGTGCCAGTTGGTGATTCTTCAGTCTACTACCATGTGGCCATCTGGGGTCTCTCCTGCACTGTAACCCTGGAAGGGCTGCAGTCTTCCAAGGAAAAAATAATAAAGCACTATGTCCAGAAATAATTAAAATATAATTTGTGCTTAAAAAAAGAAAAGCTACATGAGATTTATAATAGTTTTTTTTTTCCCTTTGGGCTCAAGGGCTTTTTGGCTTAATTCCAACTTACAGGTAGGTTCTAGGCATTCTAAATAGGTTGTTAGAAGTTGAATAAAAAAATAATGGATAAGTAAAATGTTACTCTATACTTTATAATGACAAACTACTCACATTACACATGAATTAGCTAGTCCCAAAATAATAAGTACTACAGCCATCAATATCCTGTTGAAGTACCTGCACTGGCTGTCAATGTTGTTTTTTGCTCGATTCTGAAACGAATTTCCTTTACCACTTCCTCGGCTGATGTTCCAAAAACAACTGAGTTTTGAATTGTTTGAGGATTATTTTGTTCTTCACTGTTCACTTGGGAATTATTTCCTGGGGGCTGCAAATCAGGAGGACTATCTTCAAAAAGCAATGGAGAGATGGATCGTTCGTGCTCATTCAGTTTATTAAGTTCCTTCTCTGGCTTACCTAAATTAGAAATAGGAACAATAATTCACTTTCATTTTAAGAAGCATATACTTCATAAATAAGGTTTTGCTACATTCTTTCTAAAGACAAAATAAATATAGTTTAGTTTTGTTTCTAAGAACCAAGGTCAGAAATGTCATCATTTAGATTTTTATAACTGTTTTAAAAAGAAAACAATGATTCTAAGGTTTTTTAAAAAAATATATTAGCCATTTTCATAGTATACATTTTAAAAGGAAATATCCTAAGTAAAACCCATTAATTATTGTACCTGTATCACATTACTTTTTTCTTAGAAAATGATAGCTTTCTTTTTATTTATCTCTAGGGGAAAAATATCCTTCTTAAACTAGAATTTAATAATGAGAAGGAATTAAGCAATCTAAAATAAATTCCTGAAAAAATAAGTTTTGTTTTTAGAGGGAAAAAACTTAAATTTCCTTCATTCATAGAACACACTTTTCATATATTAACATAATCTGAATTTTCTTCTTTCAAATGCTGATTTTAATTTTGACTTGTCTGTTAATAAAGGATCAATTTTACTGAAGGCATATTTGAAAAACAGAAATTACTTCTGGGTGTTATACAAATTCTTTTTTTTAAATTTACAGTTTCTACTTTACATATGTACATCCATTAAAATATACAAATTCTTAAGGTCTGATCGGAGTAACCACTGTCCAGGGTCCAAGGGAAGAAGCCTTTATTGCTATCAATAGGCTGTAAACTACTGTATTTTGCCATGTATAAGGCACACTTTTTTGCCCAAATTTTTTAGGGAAAAAAAAGTATGTGCATTATACATGAATAGTATTAATTTCATATCTATACAAATGGTTTTAATCTCCTTAATTTATGCTTATATGTTAAAAGTGTAACACTAGAAAGTGATAACGATATCCAGATACAAAATAATATCCTGGAATACAATTAATTGGCTTTCTTTAAATATAAATAAATAAATAATTAGAAAACTAAAATGAAAGCTTTTTTTCCCCTGAAAGTCTGGGCCAAAATCGTGGGTACACATTATACATGGGAGCACATTATACATGGCAAAATATAGTAATATTATTATTAAAATATAGAGCAAAAATATCTATCTGGTTATTACCTCATTTCATTTGCATTTTTCATAAATGGGCTGTAAAATACACTTAAATATATACTGGTACTAAAAATGTCCTCATGTACAAATCCATTAAAGACTTTACTTTGTGGCCTTAATGGAGGAGAAATGCAGTTTAAATACTTATAACTAAGATTAACAAAAGAGCTTTCTGATCTCATTGCATAATTTTATTAGCTATAACTGCTTTCCAAATTAAGGTAAATGCAGAAACAAAAATTAAATTTCTAATTTTAAGACACATATGAATGCATATTACTTTAAAAATGAACTTGGAAGATTTTCTAAAGATAATATAAGCAATATGACAAACATCTGATTCATTTCTAATTTTAAAGTATACAATACAAATTAAGTTACAGAGAGATGTTTTCCAAATCTGAATCCCTAGGCCATTATGAAATAAGCCTTACATTAGCTGTTATTTATGTACTTCAGTTCCTTCCATTTGCCATGCTCTGGTTTAAATTGCAAAGCAATTCAAAGGGGATTAAGCCTGGTGGTTGAAATGCTATTTACTTAGACTCCCATTCCCCACCTGGATGGGTGGAAGTCAAGGCAAAGAGAGAAGAAAAACTGCAGCTCAAGTAAGGTATACGCCTGTCCTGTTCACAGTCCCTTCTGTGGAGCCCTCATGCCATTTTTATGTTCCTCACAGCTCTATCACCCTGCCCTTGGGTGAGTCACACTGAGAGTAGAACACTATGTGGCAGGAAGCAAAGCATGTGGCCTTCAGTTTCATTGTTAGAGGTGCTGAATGGCATAGTTACCTTTCAAGTCTGTTTACTTCTCTGTTAGGCATGGATGAACAAGTAAATGCCAAAGTGGTTTCTTGTTTGCTTTCTGAAAGAAATACCCTTACAATCCCCTAACTGAGGTGATCAGAGTCCAGAGCTAAGGTTTCTTATAATCTGAAACACTAGGATTAAAACATCCATTTGGATGGCAAAGTGCTAAAAATGTACAATATTTTAGTTTCACACATTCCTTGACACTCATGATTCAGATTTACATGGCAGAATAAACATAAAATAATTATTTTATTTGTACATACACATAGTAGTTAGCAATAATTTTCCAAAGAGCACATTTTTTAGAAAAGGGGCAAACAGCAGAAAACTGGCTTGGACTTCAGAGGAAGCTGCATCAGTCACCTGCATGGCTCCAAATCACAGCTTCCCACAGCACAGTGGGAAATCAGGTAAGCCCGAGGGTCAGCCCAGGGATATTGATATATTTCCAAAAAAGGTCAAGCTATTTAAATTGCTTAAGAGTATGAAACATAAGAATAGGAAAGTACATAAACATGTTAAAACAATAGGTATTAAAAATGCACATCTTCACAGTGAGTCTAGACATATTATAATAAATAAAAAGAACATTAGTAGAGAATGAAAACATTTACCTTAGTCCCCATGTAACTTTTGAAAAACATATATGAAAGTAATCGGTATAGAAGGCCCCCAGGGGATGCTTTCACAAAATCATTTAATGCCCCCCACCCCCTTCTTTTGTGAAAAGTAAGGAAATAACAAAGTGAGAATTTAAGAAAAGTGATGTGAGGCTTTTTGTGCCACTTCCCCAAACAATCAAGTTAAACTAAGGAAATAAAATGTTTTGTTCCAAGCCTCTGTGCAGAAATCATCCTTGTTTATTTTTAATGTTTCTATTAAAGAGACTTACCTCTTAGAACTATAAAGAAGGTAGAGAAGTGGCTCCAAAGATTTGAGAGCCAAGCAATGTAAGAGTTAAAATTTCTGCCACTGAGAACACACCGCTTTTGCTTCAGGGGCACAGACAGCGGTGGCTGCTGAAGCTGTCAGTGAGTTGTGCACGTGGAATGTGGCTGTCGTTGTGAGCAAAAACCCTGTTTCAACCTTTTACTCCAAATGAACTTGGCTCTGGAGTCCAGGACCCCTCGAACATTTGAAATAATCATAAGTATGAGAGAAGGCTGAAAGCAGTATTCATATTATCTTCATGTTTCCTGGTATCATTTTGGACAGGTAATAAGGGGACCATTTTAAAAAAAAACCCTCTGGGTCATGAAACTTCTGTTTCATCATATATAAAAGAATAAAAGTAAGGTCTAAGGCAAAAAAGGCAGTTGGGAGTTGTTAATTTGTGAAATAAAGAAAAAATAAACCCACCCAATGTTGTAATATGTTTGAAGCAAATTTTTAAAAAACTATTTGCAATTACAACAAAAGGCCACCTTAAAGAGATAAGTCCCTTGGATTCAATGTATTCCAACCCTTTGTTAGTTCGATTTTAGGAAAAGAACTGCTCAGAAATCGCTTTATTCAGGGGCCCTGCACAATCTCAAAGTCTAGATATTTAACAATTGCATTTGGTTAAAAGTAACATTTTATATATTTAACTCAGAAAACCTGGTATATTGTAAGTTTCTGATTTTTCATTTTTAACAATTTTTCATAATAAATGTATAGCTAGCTAGTCCTACAACCTATGCATGCTAATAGGTTATCTAGGTTAATTCAAAGTCAAAAGGTTTTTTATTTGTTTGTTGGATTGTTCTAATAAATTGCTTACCATTTTCTAGAGAGTTCCCTGTTTTGATGAAATATTTTCTTTTGTCCTCAGGCCAATTTTGTCTTTCCTGTAAGTGCGTTGTTATATTCAAGTAAGCTTCATCAAGACTCATGGCCATAAAATTGGGATCATAATCAGCAAGTATTTCCTTAACCTTCAAAATGAACAAAATAGTTTAATGTTTGCTGCCATAGCAAAATCTGTCACATACAGCTGGTAAGAAAAATTATATTCTTACTTTGCAACTATAATAACAAGGCTGAAATCAACAGTTCATGGATTTAGGAAATAAATAATTGCCAGGGCGAACTTGTCCAAATTCTCTTCTGTATGAAAACAGATCATGAACGCAGAAGACCAGGTTTGTCTGATACAACTTCTATTTAGCCACCTATATCTAGATATAGTAAGTGATTTAAATAAGTCTCAGACAACATCATTCTGGTAGGCACATAAAAAATGGTTAAGCACTGCAATTTTAAGTAGTCGATCAAAAATAGAAGTGGAAAGGAACAATAGGATCCTGTTCCCCCTCACCTTTTATGATAGTTTTTATACATTTTTAAAAGGAATAATCTTGCATAATGGTACTATATTGCTTTAGAAAGTAGTTCTATTTCAATTAATTATAACATGCACATAAAAGTCCACTCAATATACACATTAATGCATGTATCCATTCAAGAAAACAAAGCTCAATCATCAGGATTTATAGTGGAAAAGATGACAGAAATCTGTAGTGCCTGTGTCTGTAATAAATGATGGAGAAAAGTCTGGAGTTGCATCTTGGGATAACAGAAATAGAGGGATCAGAATGTCTGAATGATTCCAGAAATGCCTTTTACAGAAGATAGTTTTATTACTATGAAACCAATTTTTTTACTCATTCACCTATTTATTTATTTTTACTTTATTTTTTAACCTCTGAAATATTAGCTGAAATTAGAGGAAATGGTTGCCAAAATAATATGTATGTTAGAAAAACATACTTGCTAAATTACATTATGGTTCCATCTAGTATTTAAAAGCTGTCTGCTGCACCAGGAGAAAGCCTTTCTTTATGATTTATAAAAAGAAAGCTTTTTAGCTTAATATAAGTATGAACAGCTGAGTGAAAGGTAATTTTAGAAAACGGTGACATAAAACTTGGCTACACTTTGCTCAGAGAGAACCTTAATTAACTCTGTTCTTGTAGAAGAAACTGTTTTTATGATGTACTCAAAAAGAATCTTTCTAGTGAAAATGAAACTCTGGAAAGTCTGTAGTTGGCAGGCGACTAAGATTACTCTGAATGAACAGTACTCCTCAGAGGCACTGAGTACTCACTTCCTTTACACAGGACATGGCTTTAAGAATGAGAATAAACATGTTCCAGTAAGTACCAAGTACGTAGGCTTCAAGAACAGTTCAAGCTATCCCATTCTTTTGGATAAAACAAAATGGCTTTCCCTAAACTTATAAACAAAAGCATAAATATTAATGTATTTATAGTCAGGGAATTTATGCTATAGTTAGTTCATTTACACACAAAAACCCATTTGTTATCTGCAAATAAACTAGCTAGAACCTATTCAAATTTGAAGAAAGATTTCTCTAACTTATGCAAATAACTAAAGATAACTAAAAACAATTTAGTTCTCATTGTCATACTGTCCAAAGTTTTACTGAATTAAAGTAGGACTTAAAAAAAACTCTCTTACAAAGTCTTTGAAAGATTTTCAAACTTATTAAAGGTCTACCTTATTAAAGGCCAGCATTTTATCCCTTTGTCATTAGGAGTACAGTAAAACACCTAAGCAGTAACCAAATGTGAATGTGTTTCTCCAACTCACCCCCTACCAGAGGTAGGTGCAAAAGTGCTTGCTGCTACAGACTATTCATAAATTTAAAAAAAAAATTGTGTGGGATATCATTCTAATTTTGGAGGGGTTCATTTCTAGGGGAAATGAGGTGGAATACAAATAAGAGGAGTGAATCTAAAGACCATTTGCATGACTAAAAGAGAGTAAGTACTAGGCCATGTTTTTTTAAATGTTTCAATTCAGACAGCAATCTATAACACATTGCATTTTACCTCACTTGTCTAAAGTGTTTGAGGTAGCATTATAAAATTTTAATTTATGACTTACGTTCCAGCACTGTATAATAGCTAAGTTATCAAAAATAGAGAAAATGGCAGTTTTTTTGTATACAATAGTTTAGGCAATTTAACATATAATCAAATCTTTATACTTTGGAGATCCTTTTCAAAGCAATAGATTATTCCCTTTTTTCTTTAATCAATCTCCTAGACATATGCTCATAAACATCTTTACTAGATTGTGGGCCAAGGAAAGCAGCTAATCAAAATAAGTGAAGTCTGTTCCTGTTTAAAAACAGGGATAAAAAATTATTCAGAAAAGAGGTTCAAATTAATGACTTGAGTAGATTCTGTAAATTATAAATATCAGGCAGAGTCCATATGTATAGTGCCCATTAAGAAAAAAGCTAAAATTAATTTAGGTTATAATTAAGGCAATTTGAAATTTTCTGGGGAGACAGAGTTTTCTAAGCAGATGAAAAAAAAAAAAAACATGTGGAAGAGCAAGAACTGGGAAATAGGAAGATGAATTCTAGATACGATATGCAGCTCACTGTTCAGTATACAGACTGAAGAAGTGGTAGGAGGTGAGACTGAAGGGATAAACTAAGGCCAAATTCTGACGTGCAAAGGCATGTGGACTTGACTTTGTAGGTGACAGGAAATCAGTGAAGGGCTATAAATACGTAGGGGGTGAGACATTAGACTTACCTCTCTACTCACAGCTCGGTATTTGTCAAAGTTTGGAGGCACTATAGTAAGTTGTGGGCAGAGTTTTTTAGCAATAAATCCTGGCATGGCTGCACGAACTCCAAACCTCCTTGCACGGTAATTTGAGGTACTCTGAAAGAAAATGGACCACATGGGAAAAAATATAGAAACCTAAATGAACATATTGATCGATACATTCAAAAGAAACACATTACTGACGTGAATTTTCAATTCAAGGACATTCCTTTTATAGGTCACTATCTCAAATCAAACTTATTTTTATCCTATCATGGTTTGTATTACGATAGCATGACTCTCTCACTGCTGTCCTGTATTTATAATGTGACACCAGGTAATAAGAAAGACTGTGCTAATAAAAAGGTTCCCTTATATTTAGTTCCAGTAACTAAACTTCATTGGTTTTAAGGCATACCCATAATATAGTTCTATATATCAAAGTTTGGATGGTAGTTGGTGATGTTACATAAAAGTAAAAGTATAGCCCTGGCCGAGTGGCTCAGTTGGTTGGAGCGTTGTCCTGTACACAAAAAGGTTGGGGTTTGATCCTCGGTCAGGGCACATACCTAGGTTGTAGGTTCGATCCCTGGTCAGGATGTACACAGGAAGCAACTGATGATGTTTCTTTCTCACACTGATGTTCTGTCTCTCTCTTTGTCCCTTCCTCTCTCTCTAAAATCAATAAACATGACCGCAGGTAAGGATTGAAATTTCTTTTAATATTTAAAAAATAGTAACAATATAGTAATAATAGTAAAATATAATTATAAAGTAACATAGTACAAACAACATAGATGGTACATGCAATTAATAGTATGGAAAGTAACAGTATGGTATAATAGTACATATTTGAAATTTGGTCTATTTGGGATTTTGGAAATTTTTCATCTAGAACAAAAATCAAAGGTCTATTATACGGTCAGTAAAATTATATCTCCAAAATGAAGTAATAAAAGCTTAAAAGAACTTTAAAAGTTAAGTTTTATTTCTTAAGACTTGAATATCTTCTTTGGTAAAAATATTTTGACTAGAAGATAGAAGTAAAAAACTGAGAGTAAGGAGGAGAACATTACTTATTAAATCCTGTAAATGACACCTGGCAACAGTCTCTGTCAGTATGGTAGACCACAGTTTTTATCACAAATAAAATCTTTGTTTGGAATTTTAAATGAAAAGTCAAAGAAATGCAAAACAGAATCTATCAAAGGGAGTAATTACTTCAGAATAATAACATTAAATAGCCATTCATGGTTTTTTAAATAGCATTAAAAAATCCTGATAGTACTCTAAACTATGCAATCCATGGTGAGTATTCTGGAACAAAAAATGCAGATGGCACTAGAATGGCAAACCAATGCTTAAATCTAAAGAAGTCTAATGGGATTGATACAAAAGCTAGATCTATAGTAGATCAGAAACAAAATTTTAGATATGACTTCCTTTAACTTTTAGGTTTGTGGTCGATGGTAAATCATATAGCCACAGTATTTTACAGTTCCTCCTATCAAAAGGTGGGTTCTAGTTCCTCATGCCAAGTGACTTGCATTGTGACATGCTTTGACCAAAAGAATGTGAGGGAGTGACATTATGTGAGTCATGAAGCCTAGGTGTTACAAAGTCAGCAGCCTCAGCCTTTGTATTTTGGGGATCCTGCAACCATGTAAGGATCTTAGGTTAGATTAATGAATAATAATGCACCATGAGAGGGGGGACTGAATGACTGGAAGCCACTCCTGCCACCTCTGTCAGCCGAAGTGCCAAGCATGTCAGTGAAGCCATTTTGGACCCTTCAGCCTCAGCTAGATAGCTCTAGCCAACCCCAGGTAGCGTAGAGACTAGCCATCCCCATCCCCATTGTGCTCCGCTCAAATTATAGAATCATGAGCAAATAAATGGTTGTCCACTAAGTACTGAAGGGGTTCATTATGCAGCAATAAATAAGTGCTACAGGGTCTAAGTTCTAACTCTGAGTGCTAATTTAAACATCCCAAGCATCCATCAAATTCATTCAAAAAGAATTCTAACTGTAACAGACTGTATTAATCAAATATGTGTCACTACAATCACTACAGCAAAGAGACATTTTTATTAGTTTAACAGAACAAAAACAATTAAGCTTCAAATCTCATTAGAAGGAAAATCTATTAGGTCAGCATACACACAAGGGGAGTAATCTTGTTTAAGTACAAATAATCATTTTGAATTTGGAAACAATAACCAATTGCTAGGAGGGTAAAAATTATAGGAAAGAAATATTTTGTGACTTTAACAGTGGGGTTAGCTTTAACATGACTATGCCACGTGGGTGTAAATATATGTACATAGGCATATGTGTACATATATGTACTATATATTTGCATATATAGCACACACATAATTTAATAGATAATGTTATATATAACTATATACTCATATATTACATATAGCATTATGTATTAAAATATTTTTTATTTGTTGATTCTAGAGAAACAGAGTAAGAGGGGAGAGAGAGGGGTAGAGAGAGAAACATCAGTTTGTTGTTTCACTTATTTATACATTCACTGGTTGATTCTTTTATGTGCCATGACAGGAGATTGAAGCTGCAACCTTGGCGTACGGAGATGACACTCTAACTGACCGAGCTACCCAGCCAGGGCCTAGTATTATATATTCCTAATGAAATTAAATATATTTATTCAAATATTAGTTGATGATTTATAGGAAAGGGGAGTATCCTTTCAATAAACACTGTTTTGGGAACAGGACTATTAGTTGCCTACATACTCATGGGAGCAGAGATAACAGATTATAGTTTTGTAATAAAATAATACCTTAGTAGGAATTAGGTTTATAGCTAAGGCACTAGAAGGCGTTAGGGAACAGGGAAGAACTCTCCTTGTTTCTCTTGCATGTTTTTTTAATACCAAAACCCATGTATTCCAGTTGCTACTTTAAATTCCCAACACATTTTTTAGCTACATATGGCTATCTTGGTCGTCTTTACCCTCTATGGTTAGGCTGGAAATAAGGAAGAGCAACATAATAATCAGAAAAGCAAAGGTTCCAAGTCAAGGGAAAAACTATTTAATTACAGTACTACATCAATGATATATGTTACTTTAGAACTGGTTGGCAAACCTTTTCTGTAATTACTTAGGCTTTACATTCATACAGTCTCTACTGCAAGTACTCAGCTAAGCTCTTTTAGTGAAACAACAATAATAAATTAATAATGGGTGTGACTGTTTCAGTAAAATTTTATTTACAAAAAAAGATGGCAGGCTGGATTTGGCACACAAGCCATTGTTTGCAAACCTCTGGGTTAGAATACAATTTTTCCTTTTTCTTCAATTTTCTTTAACTAGAACAGTTACAAGTTGAGCCCTAAAAATCCTGGAATTTATTTATAAAAAGTTGTTTATTTATTCTTATATGTTTAAACTTCAATACCTTCAAAGTACTGACCATTTGATAAAATACTCCTGTCGAGACATTTTTTCCACTGCTCCAAACAGTTTTTGAATTGTCAATTCTAATGCCTTTTAGTGCAGTTTTTTTGTTTCACCTCTTCCATATCAGCAAAATGTTTCCCTTTGAGGACATTTTTCATTAGGGGAAACAAATAAAAGAGGGGGATAAAAAAAGACACTTGGGGTGATGTCACATGAATAGGGAGGGTAGAGCCTGGGGATCATGCCGTTATCAGTCAAAAACTGCTGAATACTCAGCTCCATGTGGGCAGGTGTGCTCATAAATTGCCCACATCATGAAATAGGCAAGCACATTGAAAGAGTCTTCAAAAAAAATTCACTGAAGCCAAACATGACCTCTCATAACAACACAAGCTGGTACACGGACACAGATGGGTTCCTAGAGGGGGAAGCCTGTGCTACAAATGGCCCGCCCTTCAGAAGATAATTCTGGTTTTTTTTGGGTCCTCCCTCATACTTAAAAAATATAATCTGCAACGGAAAGATACAATGCCTCTCTACCATTTACCGGGTTTGTAACTTTAGGGAAGTTATTAAACACCTCTCTGAGTTTGTTTTCTTATCTGTGAAGTAGAATAAAAAATCTGTACCTTAAGGGATATTGAAAGGATCCATAACTGAACACATAGAGCAACCAGAAAAATACTCACTAAACTGGTAGAATTCAATAAAGTCTTTTACCTTCATAAACCAGTAAGGCTTACTTGAATATATCATGAAATTTCCTTTTTGTCTTTATCTACTTACCAACATACTAGATGATCCTACAGCAATGGGTTTATCCTTCAGCTCTGGATTGTCCCTCATTTCCACAGATGCATAGAAAGCATCCATGTCAATGTGCACTATGGTATTGTTCAGGTCCCGGCTCTGTTCTAATTCCATTGCACATCTGTCAACCTTAATTTTTTAAAAGTTAATGAACTTTTGATAGCATAGTATTGTAACACTACTAATCATAACATTAATCTTTCACTAGGCATCTGTTTATCTGTCTCTGTTTATCCATCCATTTATCATTCATCCATCTGCCCACCCATCCATCCACCCACGTATGTGTATCTGCCTGTTGTATTAAAGCTAATAATTGCTTTAATTTTCACAAAGAGGCACTCGGTTCTCAAATATCATTCCCTACCAACTTTTACATTTCTCAATACCCACAAGTATAAGAGGTACTTAACATTTATTGAATGAATGAACTATTCTAACTGCTTATATCAAATGATCCTACTGCTTTATAAATTTGGAGGACATACTGTAACTAAAAGCTTCAGTTCAGGTAAAATAAACAACTGCTTCCATCCAACTCATAATACTCATGTCTTAAAATAGCAACAAAGGAAATGAATAACAAAAGATTATACCAAAGTATATGTAAACATTCCCTCCCTAGAACTGCTTTTATAAGGTTAAAATTTGATAACTGTTAGTCCATACAAATCAAATGGAAAATTTAAAGTATTATCCTTTCATAAAATTTCAACATATATGTCAAATATAACAGTAAAGTGTATTAAATTATAAAGAATTTTTTGTTTCTTTAGAGAGAAAGAATTGGACTGATAAGAAGAAATTAAAAGGGGAAGAGATAAGCAAAGTGGAGCAGCAAGAAAAGGGTGTACGTAGCCGACACACCCATTCCCAAGGGTTCTTTTTTCGTAGCCTCTACTATAGAGGCTGAAGAAGCTACATATGCACTTTCTCAGGTTCCCTCTAGCTGGGGGTGGTTGTGGGACCTTTTGATCTACAAAACATGTGAAGTCAATAAAACTCAAAATTATGAGAAGAGAGATTAGAAAGCTATTGAGGGTGACAGAATACATAAAGAACACAGAAGAGTAGCTGGCACATGGTACAAGTTCAATAAATGCAATCTATTACAAAAAGGATCAATGGCTAGCTGCATAACAAAACAATAAAAAATTTAGGGGAAAACAGCCAGAAATACGTAAGTAGGGTGATTGGAATAAAAGCAATTTCCATCATGTAGAAATCCCCATAGTAGGTTTCCTCAAAGGCAGAGAGTTACAGGGGTATAATTTAGCTTTTCCCCTCGATGAACTTGAAACCTGCTTCCAGCATTGCTTGTTAGCATTATAGTGACACTAGCTGCCCACGAGCTGCAGGTTAACACTGCAAAGTCTCTTTTAGGCACAATCGCACTGAATCACATTTGTCTCTCGTAGCCACAGTAAGACTCTGTAGAGGTCTGTTCCTATTTAGGCTGCAACTCACTGAACAACCTGGGGTGCTCCCTGGCTTCTTTAGCCTGTTTCTCCGTCTAAAATGTCCTTCCTACTTCTGTCACAAAGCCTTCAAGTATCAGTTCAGAAGTGTCTCTGAACTCAACTGAATCTCTGTCCTCTGCACCACAGAATTTCATGTTCCCTTATTTGTTTTTCTGTTCTTACAATGGCACTTATTGTATTAGAGACTAAATTGTGAGTTTAGTACCTCAGAAGAGACCTTGTCTCAGATAAGGAGGAGAAAGAACCTATCTGCCTTTAAATTCTTTCCTCATAAGAGAGAAGAGGGGGAAGAAAAGGAATAAAATGTATATAATTCATATGTATGTGAAAGTTAAAAAAGAAGGTAGTATTCACAGAAAAATTTTGGAGAAGTCTGATCTCATGCAGCAAGATACCACACCTAATAAATGAAACCTTTCAACATTAACCTAATTTATCTACAGATTTAAAATAACTATTCTTCCAGTTCAATTTTAAACTACAGAATAGCAACCTGACATAAAAAAAGATGTAAGCAAATCATGGAAACTAATAAAAACAGGGTCTGAAAACTATATTAATCCAGGAAATATGCTTAAGATAAAGTCAATTGAGAATAAGAGCAACATCTGAAATATCTTAACCCAGAATCATTGGAAAGGAAAAAGATAATAAATAGAAAGCAAACTAAATGGGGGAAACTCTCCTTAGACTCATAAATTAAAGCTGCGGCAGTCTCTTCAGCAGTCTACCGACTGCTTGATGCTCGCAGCACGTGTGCAGTTGCCAAAAGGAAACCTCCCCACCGATGACTCATAGGTTCCATTTTCCTTCACTATCTCTCATTAGTCACCCTTCTCTGCACTCTTCTCTTCCCACATCTAGCAAATGCCCACCCTTGCTTTTTACAAGTTCCTTCTACTGAAATCCTTGTTCATGTTTTCCTTTCTTCCATTTACTTATTCCTTCCAAAAGACTCCGTCCTCACTTTCCTTACTTGTGAAGTGGGACTAAAGCAACATCAAAAGGTTGAAATAATTAGAAGAGACACACACGTAGTGAACTTATCAAGGGCTTCATGATAATATCCATTATTTTGAAAGTAGAAGTGACATTTATTGATTATATTATATGACATGTTTTTATTATAAGTGCTTATGTTAATACATTTAATGGTCAAATCATTTTAAGATAATGATTATTATTCCCATTTCATAGATAAGGAAATTAAAACTCAGTAAAATTAAGTAAATTTGCCCTAAGTCATAGAGCTGGTAAATGTTAAAAGTAGACCTGGATATCAGGTTATTCCTAAGTGTGTGCTCTTTCCATTAATTAATGCTCCCCTAAAATAGATTTTTAAAAGTTTCTATCACTGAAATAAGCTGAAACCAAACTCTGATGTGATATTTTTATATTCATATTACATCATTTTAAAAATCCTTTTTTTCTATTAAATCTAGGAGACTATTTCAAGAAATATTATTTTTCATTTTCTTAATTACTAGTACCCTAAAAATTGTTGAGTAAATCTGAGTTCATAAAATCAATTGTTAAAATGGTCAAAATGCACTGATTTGGTGTGCAGTCGACATTTACTGTAATATAGATATTTGTCTATTCAATTATGAACACAAGCTATAATAAGATGTTTTGGAAGCTACAAAAATGTGCCTAGAAGAAATCTAATGAGGATGGGGTTGGGGATGTTTAGAGAGGTTCTGAATACATATCATGGGAGTTCATGACTACAGAGATTACTTACATCAGCTTGACTGGCAATAGTTCATACTATCTTATCACACATAATAAAATCTACTATTTGGATATTTAAACTCTAAATAGAACTCTAAATTAATACTACTCTAATTATTAACACTACTCTATTATGTTAATACTACTTTATTATATTAATAGAACTCTAATTAAAACTCTAAAGTAGAAAAGCATTTCCTATGAAAACTTCTCTGTTCTCTCAGAACTTCTAGACTCCTTAGGACTTCCTCAATCCCCTCCCATTTACACAAGTTTTTAAAAGGAAGCTCTCAAAAAACAAAACAATTTAACAATCAACACAAAACAGATTTCCTGCCATTCCCCTTGCAAAAGATGCCAGAAAGCCTCCCATGAAATAGTCAACTAAAACAGTAACAAAATCTGCAGTTCTATTCCACAATGTAAAGTTATTTTCTTTTCCTCTATATTATCAGGATATTTAAAAATATGAGTTCTAAAACACGAGTATGAACAACAAAAAGTTGTATATTGCACCACTCACCTGTATATTTTTAAAACTTAATTAAAGATATTTAAAGATATTTAGATAGACTATAGATCAATAAAGATTACCAAAAAGAGGTGTAGAAAGTAAATTGCTTAAGGATTAATGTCAATTTAAAAACAATATTGTTATGGACAGAATAGAACTTTTTTAAAAGCTTGATGAAATAATGCTTAAATTTAGTTAAAACAATGCATGAGAAAAAATAATTTTTAAGAGTAGTAAAGATATTAAACTATATTATTATTGTTTAATAATTAAAATTCATGTTACTGATACAGGAAAAGATTCAATTGATTAGAAAAGAGAGTACAGAAATAAATGCAACTACAATGAGAGTTTAGTATATGAACATGACTCTTCGACTCAGTGGAGAAAGAACTTATGATTCAATAAATGATGTCGGGACAAGAGAATCATTATTTAGAAATAATAATACCAGTCAGGGAAAATATAACACTCACTATTTAAGAAAAAAATACTTCACACCTTACAGCAAAACAAATTCCAAAGAGACTAAAGATTTGATTATAACAAAATCTGTAAAGATGTTAAAAGCACATACAGGCTTGTTTGTGAGGAATGACCTCTATGCACAATACCAAAACCAAGAAAATTTTTAAAAATACTGTTAGATGACTTCTGGCCAAGATGGAGGCGTAGGTGGACACACTGTGCCTCCTCTCACAACCAAAATTAAGGACAACAAAGATTTAGAAACAAGAAAACAACAAGAACTGATAGAAAATTGAACTGTATGGAAGTCCAACAACCATTCATTCAGACCAGTAAGAGGGGCAGAGTCACGGCAGGAAAAAGTGGAGGTGTGGACTGGGCATGCAGGCAGCAGTAGCTGGCAGACCCTAGGTGCACAGGCGGCGGGCTAGCAGACCCTGGGCACAAGGTGGCAACTGTGCAGACCCAGTGAGGCTGCGCAAGGCAGCTGGCTGACCAGGTGGTCCCACATTCACACACAGATAATCCAGGAGAAGGGCAAGCGGTGGAAGGGACTGGAATCCAAGAGAGAGCAGAGCAAGCGCCATTGTTCCCTCTCAGACCCTGCCCCCACATACAGTGTCACTACCCAGCAACTGGGCTGCCCCGCCCTGGGGAACACCTAAGGCTCCACCCCTCACTAGTAACAGCTGCAACGAGACCAAAAAAAAATGGCTCAATCGGGAGAATGGATCAAAGCTCCAGAGCTAATTCATCTAAGTGACCAAGAGATAGTCAACCTATCAGATGCACAGTTCAAAACCCTGGTGACCAGGATGCTCACAGAATTGGCTGATTTTTCTCACAAATTAGATGAAAAAATGAAGGCTACAATAAGTGAAATGAACAAAAACGCACAGGGAACCAATAGAGATGGGAGGAAAACTGGGACTCAAATCAATGGAGTGGACCAGAAGGAAGGAAGAAACAAACAAACAGAAAAGAAGGAAGAAACAAGAATTCAAAAAAATGAGGAGAGGCTTAGGAACCTCCAGGACATCTTTAAACATTCCAACATCCGAATTATAGGGGTACCAGAAGGGGAAGAGGAAAAGCAACAAGTGGAAAACTTATTTGAACAAATAATAAAGGAGAACTTCTCCAATCTGGCAAAGGAAATAGACTTCCAGGAAGTCCAGGAAGCCCAGAGAGTCCCAAAGAAGGTGGACCCAAGGAGGAACACACAAGGCACATCATCATTACATTAGCCAAGATTCAAATGAAGGAGAGAATTCTAGAAGCAGCAAGGGATAAGGGCACAATCACCTACAAAGGAGTTCCCATCAGACTGTCAGCGGATTTCTCAAAAGAGACCTTGCAGGCAAGAAGGGGCTGGAAAGAAGTATTCCAAGTCATGAAAGGCAAGGACCTACATCCAAGAGTGCTCTATCCAGCCAAGCTTTCATTTAGAATGGAAGGGCAGATAAAGTGCTTCTCAGATAAGGTCAAGTTAAAAGAGTTCATCATCATCAAGCCCTTATTATATGAAATGTTAAAGGGACTTGTCTAAGAAAAAGATAAAAAATATGAATAGTATAAAGACAGCAAACTCACAGGTATTAACAACCACACCTAAAACAAAAGCAAACTAAGCAAACAGCTAGAACAGGAACAGAAACATAGAAATGGAGATCACATGGAGGGTTAGCAACAGGGGAGTGGGAGGAGGAGAGAGGGGGAAAAGGTACAGAGAATAAGTAGCATAGACAGTAGGTAGAAAATAGACGGAGGAGGGCAAGAATAGTGTGGGAAAAGTAGAAGCTAAAGAACTATGACACATGGACATGAACTAAAGGGGGAAATGTGGGTGGGAGGGGGTGTACAGGGTGGAGGGGAATGATAAGGAAAAATGGGACAACTGTAATAGCATAACCAATAAAATATATTTAACACACACACACACAAAAATACTGTTAGATGTTTACATAAACATTTAAAACTGTATAGGGAAAAAAACTCTACAAAGTTAAGAGAGAACAAACAGGAAAAATATTTACAACAAATGGCAGAACAAAAGTCCTTAATATATAAGATCAATAAATCAAGAGAAAGAAGATGCAAAGCCCTCTAGAAATGTAGACAAGAGTGTGTTTCTTTGGACTGCTAGTTGAACCCCCAAATCCATTCTCTCTTCCTTCTATAGTAATAAATTTTTAGCTGGGCATGTGGCCACACAGCTATGTCTTACAGCTTTTCTTGCATTTAGGTATGATGTGAAATTTAAATTCTTGCCAAAAGAATGTGAGCTGAAGTAATGTGTATAACTTTTTCACTGTGTAATAGCAAATAATTTGCTTTTGATTTTTTTCCCTTTTTCTTTCTTCCTTACTAGGAGCTGGAATATAGATTGGGCTAACCCAGTTTTGTCAATCTGGTGAGGATAACACTTTGGAATGCTGGAACAGCATGATGCAGAACTTGGGTCTTGAAATTACTATGGTGATCAGAACTACCCAACCAGCTGGGACTACTTATGTATTATGTGTGAGAGAAAGAAATTCTTATCTTATTTGGACCATTATATCTTTGGGTCTCTTGTGCCAGTTACTTAGCCTACATTCTAACAAACAATAAAAGAGGAAATTCCCACAAAAAGGAAATATTAATAGCTAACAAATGTGTAAAAAGACAATTATCTTTGGTGACAGCATGGATGGACCTGGAGATTATTATGTTGAGTGAAATAAGCCAGTCAAAGAAAGACAAATACCATGTGATCTCACTTACATGTGGAATCTGAAGAACATAAACTGATGTACAAAATAGAAACAGAGGCGTGGACACACAGAACAGACTGACAGCTGTCAGAGGGGAGGGGGTTGGAGGGCTGGATGAAAGGTGACGGGATTAAGCAAAAGAAAAAAAAATTATATATATATATATCACAGAGACACAGACAACAGTGTAGTGATTTCCAGAGGGAAAGGGGGGTCAGGTAGGTGGAGATGGGCAAAAAGGGGGATAAATGAGGACCACTGAAAGAGTCTTTGCTTTGGGCAATGGGCACACAATTCGGTGTACAGATGATTTTTGTTGAGTTGTACACTTAAAACCTGTATGGTTTTGTGAGCAATGGCACCCCATTTTAGTTTGTAAATTCAATTACAAAAAAAGTAATCTTTCTCTTTCATGATCAAAGGAGAGCAAATTAAACCAACCATGAAATAAGATTTTGGACACTGTATCAGCAGAAACTAAAATAATGATAAAATTGAACAAATCCAGCTTAAAACATGTGAGGGAACCAGTACTCTTATACTGAAATTGTAAAATGATTCAATCTGTGGTGAAATTAACAGGACAGGAGTGCAAAGACATGTAAGTAAGAATCACTGTTACAAGGTTGTATCTAAAACAAAAAACTGGAACCAGGGTGGGATAAGGTAAACTAATTATGGTACCTCCATAGAGTGGCATGCTATGGAGCACTACAAGTGATGATTTGACAAACAAGGCAATCTCTTGTCATGGTAGCAGACCACTTAACACAGAAGATGAAAAATTAACTTGTGCTCTGTGAAAGCATATGTTTAAAAATATCATAGATTATACTTTGGTAAAGAAAACATAAAATTTATGATCTCAGCTCTATCATGAGAAGAATTTTATAGCATATCAGATTAATATTATAATTTTAGCATTATATTATAAAGTGCTTTGTTAAACTGAATCTGATTTGATAAACTTACCATAAAACATTGTGTTTTATCTTAAAAATTCATGCACATCAGGCATTCTACCCTTTAGGTGACTTTGTTTTAGTATAACACAATTATGTTTTAAATTACCTTTTAATTTAATTAGTTAACATGTTCCTCTAAATCTCTTTTGCAAAATCAGCATTTCAGAAAACACGTCACATTAATCCTGTGACCCTTCCAGCTGCTTCGTGCATATATAATAAAAAGAACATAAGCTTTGGCTTTGCCAACTAATTGTCATAGGAAGCTAGGCAAGTTACTTAACCTAATTAAGGCTCCTTTCTCTTTTCTGTATAATGAAGGTGATAATGTCTAGATGTGAGGTCTTTATGTAAAGTAGAGC
Source organism: Anoura caudifer (assembly GCA_004027475.1). Taxonomy (NCBI): domain Eukaryota; kingdom Metazoa; phylum Chordata; class Mammalia; order Chiroptera; family Phyllostomidae; genus Anoura; species Anoura caudifer. The sequence goes on from PVKU01001743.1 coordinate 36,150, forward strand.
AATTTAAACAAAATAAAGTATACATTTTTGTTTTACAGTATAACAAACATTTTATTTACCATTTTATCTTGTTTTTACTTATAACATGACCATCATGCATTTAAACCATCAATTACTATTCTTCCAGCTTCCACTTTATTTACCAAATAAATTAATACCTGTAATTGTGCTTTCTTTAGCTGCTGGCTGGTAATTTGAGCTTTTTGTTGCATCATATTTTCAATTCGTTGGTTGACTTGTTTTTCTTTCTTGAGCTCATTTTCATAGAATCTGGAGCCCTATGTGGGAAAACAAAACAAAACGTGAGAAAGACGTCTAAAGGAAAACGTCGCTGTAGGAGAACCTGGAGGCTAAAGAGTAGAGACTGCAGAGTCTGAATGACTGACTTCAAAACTTAACTTCACTACTTCCAGTTAAGCAACCCTAGAATTAATCTTTCTATGCCTCAGTTTCCTTATCAGTAAAATAAATTTATAGTTACCTAAGTGACAGAACTGTTGTCAGTCAGTACTAAGCACAGTACAAACTGAGATGAGTGCAGATTTGCACGGGAGAAATAACAGTTTCCTAGGCAGGATCCTCAGGGCATATCTGGGCCTTAGTCAAATGGCTCATCGATTATCTCCTTCAGTTTTACTTTAAAAGTTATTTTAAAATATTTAATGTTAGTCATTAAAGAAAATAACTTTTAGAAAATTATCTATCATCCCATCACTGAACATATTTATCTATCCAATCATCAGGTCGGTATACATTTGGATTATCTTTACTTTTTGGTTATTACGAAAATTGATGCAATGAATTTCTGCCTACACGTTTTTGTGTAGACATGTTTTCAGTTCCCTTGGTTATGAACCTAGGAGTGACATCTCCGTGTCCTGTGGTAATTCCACTCTAAACCTTTTGAGGAACTGCCAGATTGTTTCCCAAAGTGGCTGATCATTTTACAATCCCACCAGCATTGTGTGAGAGTTCCAGTTTCTCCACATCATTGCCAACATTTGTTATTGTCTGTCTTATTTGTTATAGTTATTCTAGGCTATAATAGTGTGAATGGTACCTCATTGTGATTTTACTTTGCATTTCCCCAATGACTAATGATGTTGAACATCTTTTCATGTGCTTATGAGCCACTGTCATAGCTTCTTTAGTGAAATGTCTGCACTTTTACCCATTTTTCAAATTGGGTTATTTGTCTTATTAATGAGTTGTAAGAATTCTTCATATATTTTGGATGTAAGTCCTTTAACAGATGGGTGTTTTGCAAATATTTTACACGAGTATGTTACTTATCTTTTTATTTTTTAATGGTGTCTTGTGAAGTGCAAACTTTTTGATATTTGATAAGGTCCAATTTGTCAACTTTTTCTTTTATTGACTATGATTTTAGTATTGTGTCTCAGAAATGTTTACCTAACCAACGGTCTCAAAGATTTTCTCTTTTCTTCTAAAAGTTGTATTTCTTTAGTTCTGATATTTAAGTCTATTTTGAGTTAATTTTTTTGAGTATAGTGTGAGGTGAGGGTCTAAATTCATCTTTTTTCCATATGTATATCCAGTTGTCCCAGCATCATTTGCTGAACAGACTATCCTTCTGCCTTGGTACTTGTGTCAAAAATCAATAAATGATAAAGACTCATTTCTGGATTCAGTTCTGCCCTATTGTTCTATCTATCTGTCTAGCCTTATGGTAGTCCCACACTGTCTTGATAACTGTAGCTTTATAATAAATTTTGAAACAGGAAAGTCAAACACCTCTATGTTTTTTCCTTTTCAAAACTATTTTGGCTATTTTAGGTGTTTTGCATTGCCATATAAATTTCAGGATCTGCTTGTCATTTCTGCAGGAAAAAGAAAAAGCCTCTGAAATTTTGATGGGGGATACTGTTGAATATACAGATCAGTTTGGGGAGAACTGCCTTAACAATATTAGTCTCCTTGTACCTCACCATTGTTTTAGATCTTTAATTTCCCTCAGCAATTTTTTTTGTACTTTTCAGGGTATGTGTTGAATCTTCCATTCCAATCTAGATGCATTTCTTTTCATTGCCTTACTATACTGGCTAGAACTTTGAAGACTGTTAAGTAGAATAGATTGAACATCCTTGCCTTGTTCCTGGTTTCAGGGGGAAAGTTAGTCTTCCATTCCAAAGTATGATGACAACTACAGGATTTTATAGATGGCCTTTGTTACGCTGTGGAAGTTCCCTCTATTTCAAGCATTTTTAGCATGAATAAGTAAAGGATTTTGTCAAATATACTTTTTCTGCATCTATTGAGACGAAAAGGTATTTTTTATTCATTATTCTATTAATATGGTGTATGATATTAATTGATTTTTGGATGCTAAACCAAACTTGCATTCCTAGGATAAATTCCACTTGGTCAAGGTAATCTTTCTTTATATATTGTTGGATTTGCAACAATTTTGTTGAGGACTTTTAACATGTATAATAACCTAGAATCTTCTGCTTCCCTGGTTTTGGTATCAAAGAAATACTGGTCTCATAGAATGAGTTGGTAAGTGTTGCATCCTTCTTTATTTTCTGGAAGAACTTTGTGGAATATTGGTATTATTTCTTCAAATGTCAGGTAAAATTCACTAGTGAAGCCACCTTGACCTGCTCTTTCTTGCTTTTCTTTTTTTGGGGGGCAGAGGATGGGGTGGGGTGAGAAGATTTCTAATTACTAAATTGCTTTATTTATTATAGATCTAATTAGATTTCTATATCTTCTTGAGTCAGTTTTGAAAATTTTTAACTTTCTATAAATTTGTCCAATTTATTGGGATTTATTTTAAATACATCCAACATTCAGTAGGGGTGAGGTAAGTGGGATAGAGAAAGCAACATTTGTAAAAATGTTGGTGCTGGGTGACCTTTACCCATGGATTCAGTTTATTATTCTCTTTAATTTAGTGTGTGTTTAAAATTTTCAGATAAAAGTTTGTAAAAAGTAAAGTGCACTGCTATGGAGAGGCAACAATTAGAAAATTCAATTTAAAAAGATATTTATGGTAAACTCTCTCCCACACACATATACTAGAGGAATATATACTACTATATTTTATATGATTGTAATATTTATCCAATGACACATATCATTTTATGACATATCATTATATGATATATATCATTATGATATATGTAAATATATTTTTTCTATGATGAATATATACATATAAAATTTACATGGAAGAGCAAAGGTTCAAGAATACCCAAGATACTCTTAAAAATAAAAAGCAAAGAGCAACAGAACAACTTGTTCTAGGAAATACTAAGTCTTATTATAAAGTATTTTAATTAAAATCATGCTGTATAAGTACAAGAACAGAAAAATAATACAGTGGGTCCGGAGAAAGCACTTCAGATCAGAAGGAAAAGAACAAGCTGAGAAGCAAGTTGTCCACATTGACTGTGTGCAGTAAGTGTACGTGTAAGGGTGTACAGTGTGTGTGTTTGTACCCATAAGCTAAGGAGCAGCAGCGAGCTAAGCAACGACAGTGTAACTACCACAGATTAACTTGTTTGTGTAACTGAGCAGCTCAGGGATGAGCTGGTAGGATGGCAGGATGAAGACACAGCATTGTATTCCCTTTCGTATTTTCTAAGTTTCAGACCATGTAAATGGAATACCTATTTTAAAAAATAAATGACATCAAAACTTAAAAAAAAAAAAAAACAGAAGGAAAAGGATATATTATTTAATAAGTGGTACTGGGACATAAAGAAGAGAGAAGATCTGATAGAGACATGTAGGATATCTGCAATATTCTATCTCTCAATCTGAAAACCAAGCTTATAGACTTTATTCTTTTCTTCTTCTTTTTAAAAAAATTGCATGATGAGCCCTGGCTGGTGAGGCTCAGTGGATTGAGCACCAGTCTGTGAACCAAAGGGTCACTGGTTTGATTCCCAGTCAACACACATGCCTGGGTTGCGGGCCAGGTTCTCAGTTGGGGGTGTGCGCGAGGCAAACACACATTGATGCTTCTCTCCCTCTCTTTCTCCCTTCCTTCCCCTCTCTCCAAAAATAAATAAATAAAATCTTTTAAAAATTTCATGGTAAAAATTTCAAAGAAGCCTCAAACAGAAAAATAGATTAGTACAATAAACATACATATAAAATTATCACTGAGATTTAACAATTAACATTTTGCCATGCTGCCTTCATTGACTTTTTTAAAAGTGAACTGTTTTAAAGTAAATTACAGATATAATAACATTTAGCTATTACATACAGTATTTTAGCATGCATTTTTAAAAATAAGGCCATTTCACCACATAATCATAACATTTTTATAACTAATAAAATGAACAATAATTCATGAATATATTGTAGTACCTTCTCCTTATTAAATACACCTAATTGTTTCAAATGTATTTGTTTAAGGCAGGATCCAATCAGGGTCCATATGTTATATTTGCTTATTTCATCTTATAATTCTTTTACTTTTAAAATTGTGTCTACATTTTATATTCTTAAATTATTCTTCCCTCAACTTTTTATTTTGGAATTTCTAAATCTTTAAAAGTTGAAAAAATGGTACAATGAACACTTATATGTCCTCTTTTAGATACAGCAAGAGTTAATATCCTGATGCACTTGATTGCTTCCCTAAGTCCGTGGTGTGCGTGTACGCACATGCACACACACACGACCTTCCTCCCCACTTTTGACTAAACCACTTGAAGGAAGCTGCTGTGAATATCAGCATGCATTTACTGAGAAAGAGGATATTCTCTTACATATTTATATCTTTCTGCATGTATATTCTATAATATATGAATGACATCAAAAAAGTGGGAGAACTATTAAAGAATTCTTTCATGATCTTCGAGAAAACCATATGTAGTTGACAAATTCAAGTACATAAAAGAAGCAAACAAAATACTTCTGCCCAGGAGAAACTACCATAAGCAAAATAAAAATGTAAACAGTAATAAAAATAAACACTAATCCAATGGAAAACTATGCCAAGGCTAAAAAGAGGCAGTTCATAAAAAAAGAAATACAAATAGCTTTGAAAAGATGTACAATCTCATTTTTCAAAAGAGAAATACAAATTAATGCTACACTCTGTTACCATTGATTGACGAATCCAAAAGTTTCATAACACACAGTGTTGGCATGTTTGTGGCATGATAACACATACTCTCATATATTGGCAGTGGAAATGTAAACTGATACAACCACGACGGAGGACAGCTGGGCAATTCATAAAAATTGCACATGCATATATCTGTTAGTGCTACCTACATTTGGTGGAACGAGTTCACTTCTGGGACTCTCTCCTATAGCTTTACTTGCACATATGTAAAGCTATAAAATACAAGGTCATTCATTGTAGTACTATTTGTAAAAACAAAAGACTAAAAATGACATATGTCCATCAATCAAGATTCTTACTGGCTCAATAAATTATATCCACACATGTAGCATAAAAAAAGAATGAAGATCTTTAATTCTTCAGAAAGATCTTCAGAAAGACCTTCAAGTTATATTAACTCAAACAAAAATAAAAACCTCAACAATTATGTAAGTATTCTACTGGGATTTTTAAAAGAGCAAAAAAAAAAAGCATGTTATTTTGCTTTTGCATACATATTATGTACACATGAAGTAGAAGACTGGATGGTAAGAGCGATAGACTAGAAAGGAGATTATTCCATACCTTTTCGTAGCTTAACAATGTTTTTAAATATTCAAAATTACAATAAAAAGGATGTTTAAATCTTACTGATTTTCAACAAAAGTTACTAAATTAAAGATATTGAAAGAAACAAGAAACTTACCTTTGTGGCTTCCATTATAATTTTGTTTATTTTCTCTTTATCTAATCCTTCCATCCCAGCTTTATTATCATTAAGTCCCATCCTAAGCAGAAGGTCATCTTTGCAACTGTCATTCTTTTCTTTTGTGCTGTCCATTGTGTAGACTTAAATGGCTTTTTTTCATTACCTGAAAAAGCATACAAAACAAAAACTGCTTTTCAAAGCATTGGGGATGGGAGGGAGGTGGACACTTACAAGTTAAAATAATATATAAATCAGCATAACAAATAAAAAATGATTGTTAAGAATTTTTAGCTACTGAGAAATTATTATTCAGCTTTTAAAATTACTATTCCAAGATTATTGTACTATTGGAAAGAAACAAGGAATTAACATTTCCTGCAAGCTCTGTACCAGCCACTATGCTTGGTGCTTTACACTTGAACCTCACACAGCAGCCTTGAAAAGTAAATATTATCCCCAATATCCAGAGAAAAGAAACCTAAGACTTAGAACATGTCTACTGACACAAATTTGCTAGTAGGTGACAACTTCTGTGTTGAAACCCAGGATGAGTTTCCCCATATGTTTTCCCTATGTTAATACACTGTACAGGAAATAAATCCAAAACAATACTTCCTTTGCTAAATATGTTTAGTTAATAGCATTTATTACCTACTGTGTGTAGAGCTCCATTCTTATGGCAGTGAAAAAATATGGAAAAAATAATAATCTACTCACTTTCAAGAAATTATTACATTTTACAATTATATCACTTTAAGGCTAAGAAGAATCCTTTCAAATAATAATTCTTCAATATCTTTATATAGTTATTTATCATTTACCTTCATATATATTAGCTTTAAAAATTATTTATAATAACCATTCAAAATACATTTGCATGTTAGGAAGAAAGAAATTGGAATTACAGGAAGGTTAAATGAATTATCCATTATAATTCTGCTAATGAACAAAAGAACTGTGATTTGAATCCAAGTCTTCTTACTCAAAAGTCTAATGAAGCTACTGTAACATCCCGGCTGCCTCCAATTTGAGGTTCACCTATGCTATGAATAAATGACCAGGTAAACAGCTGCCATGAATCCACAACAAATTACATCAGGGATTTCTTATTTATATAATTTAGAGCTCATTTACTTTTATCTAGTTAACAGCCATCACCATACGTAGTTAAATTTCTGGTGATGAGAACTTTTAAGATCTATTCTCTTAGCAACTTCTAAATATGCAATACAGTATTATTAACTATAGTCACCATGCTGTGCATTACATCTTCGTGACTTAATTTAAAACTCTAAGTTTTTACATTTTGACCTTCACCCATTTCACTCCTGCTTCACTCTCAACCACCAATCTGTTCCCTGTATCTATGAATTTAATTTTTTTAAAGATACTACATATAAGTGAAATCATGTAGTACTTTTCTTTCTTTGACTTATTTCACTTGGCATAATGCCTGTAAGAGGACCTTTTCTCAATGTTGCTTCCATTTTTGGTACCAACAAAGAATGAAAAAAATTATGAGAGGGAATTTGAATACTGTGATTGTTAATGATAGTTCCATTAGAAAAAAATAGTGTACATCAAAGTAGTTCTCAAATTTTGGTGTACATTAGACCCACCTGGAGAAATTCTAAAACTCTTGATCCCATCTTGTGTCTCATACCACATAAATTAGAGGTCTAGGAGTAGGAGCTAAATACCAGTATTTTTAAGAGATGCCCAGGTAGTTCCGACATTCCTCAAAGTACAGAATCCATCAGTGACATTGTTTCTCAGTGCCCAAGGGAATAGAGGTTAGTTTTCTGTTTTTATCATTTGAATTTTTCTCTTCAACTATCACATTCAGCCTAATATTACCTGATATTTTGCCTTATGCTTTAGTAACCCAAATACTTGTCATTTTCTAGTAAAACAGGTAAATGTAATTCATTCATAATTTTCCCAAACCAACACCACTGAAGAGTGAAGAAGCTAAATGCAGATGTCTGCATTTAAACTGCCTTGTCCTTTAAATGATGAAAGGAAAACAAACATTTAATGAATGCTTACTACTTCACAAATGGTATACTGTTAGGCCAAAAACTCTGAAGAACTGAATTTGGTTCTCAATTAGGTCAGAAGAACTGGGCCATCAGCAATACTGGCAATAGGAAAAGTTGCGATAGAGTTAGTTTTCAGCTATCATCCCGTCTCATTGATGCCCAGACACCAGCCAGTTCATGTCCCTTTTCATGGGCATGGGCTTACTATCATCTACAGGCTAAGACCCCCAAGTTTGAAGATCCAGTCCAAATGCACGACCAACATCTCAAGTGTAATATGTCCAAAACTGATCTTTTCATATGCCTCCATTCCCCAAACCAGATTCAGTTGCAGCCTTCCTCATCCCAGTTGAAGGCAAGTCTAATCCTTTCCCATTGCTCATGCAAATAAGCTTGTAGTCATTCTTGACCCCACTCTTTCTAGTACATCCCACACCAAAACTGTCAGGAAATCCTGTGGGCTCTGCTTTCAAAATGTGCCCTGAATTAACCACTTCTCGTTATTTTCACTCTAGTCTGAACTTATTATCTCTTCCCTGGATTATTGCAATAGCCTCTTAAATAGTCTCTTGTTTCTGCCCTTTTCCTCCTACTGTCAATTATCAACATAGTAGCCCAAATGATTCTTTTAAATCACAAATTAGGCCACGTTACTCCTCTGCCAAAAACTATACAGTGGTACCTCATTTCACTTTAGAATAATCCAGTCTTTAATAATCCGGATCCCAGTTTCTTGTTTCCTGTCTACCCTCCTATTCAGTTTATATCATTTCTCAATCTTCTGTTCACATACGAAGGTCACATAATCACATTAAAAGATTGGGAGAAAAACTGCTTTTCTTAAGTTAATAATTTAAAAATATTTGTAGTTTTTTCTTTATTTCAACATTATGTAAGGAGGTCAAGTATATGAGCTTAAACAACCTCCAATTTTATAACTCTTATTTTCCTAAGATATCTAATGGTTAAATTGGTTTTTTAAACTTTTAGGACTTGTATGAGAAAATAAGAATATTTTGAATTCACATAATAGAATGCTTGCTAGGCTCCATTAATATTCAAAAGATTCTAGTTTATATTTATTCTTTGGGAAATTAAGTTGCTTTGTTAAATTTAATTTCTTTAATTAAATACTTCCCAACTATATCTAAATCTAAGAAAAATTATTCTTCTGTAATAAACAAAGTAATAAACAACAGACTAAGTTTTAGTACACTTGGGTCCCTATCAGTTCCTTTTGGTATTTTCATTCATGTCACTGTGGTGAGCCTGTTTTCTGTTTTTATTATTTAGTATTTCTGTTATTTACAAATTTCTAAAATCTCTCATTAGTCCTAGTTATGTCTTTTCTTCCCATTAGTTCTTACTGAGTTTCTTTATCTACAAATACATAAATTGAAAGGGAGAGCTTCTAGCAGAGATGGTCACATAATACCACAAAGTATGAAGATTTTCCATATTTTTCTGGGATGTGAGATTTGATACTACAAGTAGCATTAGAAAGGCAGCATATAAAGTCAGTGATTAGTATGGTGTTTGCTATAAGATAAAACTCACTAAATAGTTGTTAGTAAGTTAAGCAAATTTTCAATGCTGTGAAAAATCACTTGCTTTACTTTTTTCTCTTTAAGATAAAGTCTATATAAGGTAACAGGGTACACTGTAAGTAAGCATCCTTGAAAAAATGTCAAAGTTCACAGATCATACAAATGAATTTTGTTTTGCTTCCAAAAAAGTATTTGTCCTATGATTACTAGGCACTATCACTTATAAAGTCCTAAAATCTACGAATAGATATAACTGTGGCTTTATAAACAAAAATTTTTTTGAAAAATAAAATTGCCAAACATTTTTATAGCTTGGTATTACAGAATAACCTGTTTCACTTCAACTCAGAAGCACAAACAGTAATGCACAACTCAAAGGAAAGAACTCTGGGTTCTTGTGGTTAAGCATACGGTTTAAAAGCACATTTGCTCTAGAAATACTCAAATTCTTCCCAGTCTGATTCTACCACTACTGACTATTCAGGTTACCTCTTAAAAAACATAAGGCCAACCAATATTTTTGGTGGTAATAAGAATGGAAAATTAGGATTTTTCAAAAGGGATCCTAAGGAAGTTTTTATGGGCTCAGGTCCCACCTACCTATTAAAAAAAGCACGCAAAATCTGTGTGAACAATATCACAAGCACTAAGCACATCGACCAAAGTCACCTAGAATTAATGTATCAGGAAATACATAAAATATAGTAATAAGAGAAAGAGAGGGAATGGAGCCAAAAAAGAAAGAAGAGGGTAAAGAGGAGAAGAAGGAAACACTAAATTATAGGGAAGTTCCTAGGCAGAGCTTGCTTCCTATTTCTAATATACTATAAATAACCAAACTCAATAGTTCCCCAGAAAAAAATCCCTATATGTTTTAAGAACAAAATTATTTTTAAACCCTCTAAATGTTCACACATTTAATGTTTGTTTGAATAGATTTAGCACCCAGCACAAAACTTCAGACTGTGATTATATTTTCTTTTCACTATCTAAATTTAAATACAATAAAGTAAAGAGTACTACCTTAATTTTAAAGTAGTAATTTTCAAATGTCTGGCTTAAAATTTCTTTTTTCAATTTCAATTCTCATATATTTTTTAATTTTCAAGAAAATAAAATCACAAGCCCAAGACTTCAACAGATTATGTTCAATGTTTCTCTCCAATTATTTCATGCAAACATATATGCGCACATACTCTCAAACCACATACCCACCATTCTTCTATGATAGGAACAACTATATTTTTTAGCTTCAGCTTTTACTAACTTTACAAAATAAGATGAACAAAAATTTCAAAATTACTTCAGAGTGGATTATTTGAAAGATTTTTAAAATATGCATGTATGACTGAGAGAAATAACTAAAATATTGTAACCCCACAGATCCAAACCAAGGATATGTAAGCTAAAAGAAAACTCAAGTTTTCACCAAGGACATAAAGACTACTGTGTAATAAAGAACGAGGCACATATTTTTTTCAGGTGCCCTTTTCCTCCCTGTGTTTTCTATCCATTTAACTCATTCCAAAAAAGAATGGGCAGAGGCAATCAAAAAAACCTACACTCTACCTAATCTTAGAGACATATAAAATGCACTCTTATAGAATAATAAATTGAAATTATTTGTCTCTTTAGTACAGAACAGAAAGTATCCTGACACAAAACACATTAACTAAAGTGTCAATTCAAAGGTACATTACCCAAAGTGAAGTTTGTATTTTGATGATGAGTTGCATATTTTGTAAAAAGTCTGGTAGGTTCTTTAACAATGAAAACTTTGTTTATACGCAGAAATAAACACACTCAAGATATTTAACAACTGTGAAAAACTAAATATATATCTTATAGAAGTTGATTGTTTCTGGGATGTTGATTCAGCAACACGAAGGAGTTAGGCTGAGAGGTTCTTTCTTTGGGTACTAGAGCAAGTCAGCAAAAAAACAGCACTGATAATGTACAGACTAATTTTGTTTTAGTTGAAGCATTATAGCAAAGTGCACAATGATTAAAAGATATTTCAATACATATGTTCTTAATAAAAGGAGGAAAGGTTTCTTTAGCAGGGGTGTCAAATTCATTTTCACGGGGGCCACGTCAGCCTGGTGGTTGCCTTCAAAGGGCCAAATGTAATTTTAGGACTGTGTAAATGTAACTACTCCTTTACTAGGAGCAAGGAGCTCAGCACTGCCACAGGGTAGAAACAAGGTGCCGCGCCAGATAAACAAGGTGGAGGGCCAGATTTGGCCAATTGGCCTTGTGTTTGCCACCTGTGTTCTATAGTATAGTACCTTTTTAGATACTGTAATTTTTTTTAATTTAAAAATTTATTGCTTTTAGAGGGAGAGGGAGGGAAGGAGGAAGGGAGAGAAAAGAGAAAGAAAGAGAGAGAGAGAGAGAGAGAGAGAGAGAGAGGAAGAGAGAGAGAGAGAGAGACTCGTTTTTCCACTTATTTATGCACTCATTGGCTGATTCTTGCATGGGCCCTCACCTAGGATGGAACCTGCAACCTTGGGGTATCTGAATGATGCTGTAAGCAACTGAGCTACCCAGCCAGGGCCAGTACAGTAATAATTTTCTAAGTTTTACACAAATGTCACCATTTTAATATAAAATTACATAAAAAGCCAGGATAATAAGATAGGGTTAACACTACTACTGGAAAATAGAGCCATTATACTCTTTATTGCTATAATGTATTGTGTTCTACATTATTGGAAGGAAAATATTTAAAAATTAAATTAAATAAATTGTACAGAAAGCATTGTACAAGATATTATTTTATTTTCCTGTCCTGGAAAAACGATCCTTTCAATTACCCCCCTCCGACAAACTGCTCCAGTTTTTATGAATTTTAATCTTGACATTATTTCTCGATTCACTGCTGATCTCTTAGGTTTCTTACAGCTCCCATAGTCTATGGCAGGAGTTTAAAGCACTTTCACAATCTAACACTTGGCAAATGAAATCTTAGGTAAAACCTCAAACTTTTCCTCAAATCTTTGTTCTAAGAATGCTGTGGAGCTGTACTACAATTTCTTCATATACGTTCTATCACTAACGTAAAAGCATAAATACATAGCCTACAGAAAAAGGAAAAGTTAACAGTAACCTTCGTTTCTTTGATTTTCCTAATTCCTTACAAATATCTATCGAACACTGATATACAATATATTGAAATTGTTACCAATTCCAAGACTGCATTAATAGTTTCCAGATAACTTATTTACTATTGATGAATTTTGAAAGGTGGTTTCCATAAGAAGTCAAGCTCTGAAAATCATTACTATTATGGTTTTTTACTGATCTTATACAATTCCTGAAAGCCAGAAACAAAAAAATTAAACATCCAGAAAATAGTACTCCAAAATTTGTCAAGTGTGGGGAAAAAAATCAAAACAAAACAAAAAACAGCAGCAAGCAGTTGTGATTTTGGAGTGATTGAACCAAAGCAATTTAAAACACACCCACATAGTGTCCTTTCACTTTAATAAATCAAAAGTCCACAATAATGACTTTTTAAAAATCAAACTCTGTTAAAGGACTTTGGTTTTAAAACATTTACAACCCATTTACAAACTATTATTAACACTGTTATGAAAATATACTTAAACAGATATGATATAGAAGAGCATCTGAATAACAAAACAACATCTGGAATTTACATTAAACTTGCAAAAATACTTATTCTCAATTGATGAGATGATCTCTCCTCTTCCCAGGGTTATATGCTGTAACTGCTGGTGGTGGAGAGGAGGTAATAATAATAATGATTTGTATTTAGTGGTATTTGTCTTGAAGTTTCAAATAACATTAAAGGAAGGTTTGTAAAAGAAAGCATTTGGTTAAAAAACAAACTTGCAAAACACTGAGCTAGAGTAATTTATTAAACCATCATCTATTACACAATAAATAATTTATGTAGCTAAAGAGAACTATTAACTCATAAAAGGAAAAGCAGTCCAGATTTACTGATATCTATTTTTTCCTTAATGAGAGTTAAATATGCTAACTGCTTATTTTCATCTACAGAAGACTTAATAAAGAGTTCAGTTCCAGGAGGCATTTTGATAGAGTGCAAAGAGTACACGCCTTGAAGCCAGATAGTTCCTGGTTTTAAATTTAAACTCTGAAACTTAATTAGCTGTGTCTTCTTTGTCAATTTGTGATTTCAGGATTTATAAATCTTGGTCTCCTGGTCTGTAACACTTACTTTCCAGGGTTGTTGAGAGTTAAATGTTTCATATGTAAGAGCCCTAGCACAGTAAACACATAGGTAAGCATGCAAGAATGTGGATTCTCTCCTCTCACTTTCATTCTTACTTATTTCTCTAAAAATGTGACTAAGCCTACAGGGCTGGCTGCAAACATGAGTATGTAATTGAGAAGTAATAGAAAAACAAGAAAAATCAGCATTCCTAAACAAATGACAAGGGAAAAAAAGTCACCCACCACCAACACATACTCAAAATGTTAGCGAAACTTAAAGGAAGTCAGAAAGAACAAATAACCTGCCACTCCCTCCACCCCTCACTGCCCCCACCTCAGAGCTTGTGGAACTCAGTAAACCAAGAGAATATTTTTCATGGCTCTAAGACTTTACTATTGACATGATCCTAAAATTCAAAGCAAGGTATAAAGCAGTTATATTAGTTTACTTCAAGTCAATGAATGCAATATAAAGGAAACCAAGTCTTTACATACTCATGAAATTTTGCCATTAATATCTAATGTTGAGTTTGATCTCATAACGCTTAACTATATGAATGCACTGACATAATGTGTTTGGCATGACTGATTTAAACATCATACATATCACTGTCTAGAATATATGCAGAAATACTTCATGTTATTGAAGCTTGGCAAATATATGTATTTTTAATGTAAAAATCAAATTAATATACTTATAAGAATAAATCAAGTCCTCAAAGTTTTAAATTAAATCTCAGAATATCCCCAAGAAAATTTCTAGAACTCTAGTTTAGAATGTGCATATCAAAAAAATGTAAATACCTGACAAATGCTTATATTAACAGATCATTTTAATCCCTTAATCTAAAAATGCATTTGGTATTATTTAACCTTCACAGATAAGATCATCTCTGTGTATGGAGAACACCATACTTAAAAAACAGAAAATGAATCCCATACCTTGATTTCCTTATGAAACTTTGCTTTTTGATTTTCATTACAATATTAACCTTCCTGACCAGGCCTCAAAAGGTTAGGAGTCAAGTAGACTAAAAACAACATCCATTTATTTCAAAGAGATTAGACAAAGATAGCTTATTACATCCTTTACTAAAAAGGTTTAGAGCCAGGAATAAAACTAACCTAGTTTTGGGATTTAAAATCTGGCTTCTTGCTACGTGACTATAATTTCTAAAAGGTTAAAATAAAGCATTACTCTACATTAAAGTAAGAGCTTAAATTTATCAGATTTCAGAATTTTAAACAATATTGGTATTAGCATATTTACAAAATCTAAGTTAATCTTTTTTATTCCATCCTCACCTGAGGACAGGCTTATTGATTTTAGAGAGACAGAGATAAAACACCAATACTAGAAAGAAACATTGATTAGCTGCTTCTCCTGCATGCCCCAGCTGGGGCCTGAACCTGCAACCTAGTCATATGCCCTGACAGGGAATCAAATCAGCGACCTTCTGGTTTATGGGATGATGCTCCAACCAAATGAGACACAATGGTCAGGGCTGAAACCTAAGTTAATCTTAATCTTTTTGCCAAAACTACTTGCCCAAAAAATTGTTAATGGTTAACAATCCAATAAATTGTTATGATTAACTCTGACCCTCTTACTAAATCTGCACATAGTATAGCATTATGAAAATTGATCAAATGTTGACAGTAGCCTCCAGCATATAAAGCATTCATTTCTACACTGCCGCACAAAAAACACTAAAAAAACAAAATTTCATCTACAAATGAAGTACACATTTTCTGATACTACTAAAAGAATTACCTTTAATAATACTTATAGATGCCTAGAAAACAAAGTACAGGAACCAAATACTAATGTGCAATTGACTCATTTCTTACAAACAGAACATAGCAGAAGCAGAAGTGACGACATTTCATGCCCAAAAATCGGTTATAAAAGGATGTGACTTCCATCTTTGAAGCTTTCAGTCTTACTTGGATTACTCATCTGAGGAAGCCAGCTGTTTGGTAGTGGATCCTCCTCCAGTCAGGTCTTCGGATAAACCTGGACAAGTCTGACTGCTACCTTACAAGCTAGAGGAACCCAGCTAAGCGAAGTTGGGATGCTTGGTCCACAGAAACTGATAGTAAATTTGAGCTTACTCTCAAATTCTGTGATTATCTCATCACAGCTCAATGCTGATCCATGGACCACATTTTAAGTAGCACTACCATAAAACAACTCTACTAAAGATTATTGTTTTCATTTGAATAGATGAAAATTTAAAACATACTAATAAACCGATCAATTGAACAACTTTTATGCCACATGACTATTTGCTCCTAGACTCTGTGGAATAAAAAATAAGGCAATATTTTTTGCAGTACTTAAGACATCTAAAATACAGATTTCAAGAAAGCAAAAACTGGTACAGTGCTAGGCCACTGAGTCTGTTATTTAATAAATGTATGTTGAATGGATGAATGATGGGCAGATTATTAATCTGACACAAAGGAATAAAATTAATGGTAATACCTCAGTTATGTATTTTTAATGCAGTAACTGTAGAAATTAACATTTATGCACATTAATCTATTTAATCTTCATAAAAGATGAGGAAACTAAGGTGTAGATTTAGTAGGTATCTTAGATAAGGTCATACAAACTAGGGACTGTATTTCAGGTCTGGCTTAAAAGCTATCGCACTTACTATAAACACAAAGAAGCTAAAATAGAAAATTAGTGGAATCTTACCAAAAAAGATGAAACAATAGTTGTTTTGTTGATTGATAATGGAAGTAACATAAAAGTGGTATGAATAACAATAGATAAAATATCATATATTACTGTAATAGAAAGCACAATCTATGTTTAAATTTAGTTTTAAATGATGTCATGACTTTGAGCACTCTCTAACAGCCTAAGTCTTCACATGAAAATATGAAACGATCATGAGGAACTCAAATAAAGTTATGAAAATATGGTCATTCAGATTTTTCTAAAAAACATGACCTTTTTAGAGAAACATTTATAGATGAGTTTTTTTGAGTATCCTAAAATGTGAGAAAGATTGCACAGTGAAAAATAAAAATACACTTGGGGATCAATTGCAGATCTGAAGAGCAATTTCTTCAATAATCATGGCATCTAAAACAAACAGTTCATTTTTACCAGGCATTGACTTACCTAATAACATAAACAAAAAGGAGTAGTAAGAAAGTCCTATATTTCTGCCTAGAGCAACACAGAAAATAAAGTTAAGCATTATACTTAAAAAGAATGACTTTTTCTTTCCTGAAAATGAGAGCTTCCTAAATCTTATCTTTGTACAAGTGAAAGTAAGAGCAAAAATGATTTCTCTTTTATAGTACTGTCAGTGGTTTCTTTCTTTCTCATGATACAGCTGGAAAAAATTTTAAAATAAAAAAGCTTTTCTCTAAAGTTAGAAAAAATGAAACATAAAAATAAAAATTATTAAATTCCATAAAGGTTGGCTGCTTTGCTAAAAATATGTATGATGAATAAGAACTAACACTTTTTTTAAAACTATACCATATGCCAGGCAGGTACTAAATACTTAAGTAGTATTCTCTCTGTTATTCCTCATGATTCCTCATTTAGATATTATCCCAATAACGTATATATTAGCAAAATATGTAAGGAAATTGCTCCACTGTTTTCTAACCTCTTGTTATTTCTGTTAAGACCATAATCTTTCAAATTGTTGTTCCCTGTAGGTGATATTTCTTTCTTTTTTTTAAATGCTTTCAAGTTTTTCTCTTAATCTTCGATTTTCAACAGTTTGACCATGATGTGGCTGGCACATCCCTTCCTTCAAAGGACAGAGCTAGACCAGGTTTCTGTATTTTCCATGAACACTTTACTCCTGCTTCCTCTTCACCAGTCCTTCTAAGAGTTGGAAGGTTTTCTGTCCCTAACAGGCAGCAGGGCTGCCTTCCTCATCCTCTCCTACCCTCATATTGCATATATTTTCATGTTTTTCTATTTTTCCAAAATACCCCCAAATAAGGAAGAAAAAGAAGGCTTTCCAAGGCTCCAAAAATTCCCAGTTCCTTTTTCAAGAATGTGACCTACAAAAAGCTGTTTGAATTATGTACCTCTTTTAACTTCTATGTGCAATATCAAGCACTATACTAATCTTAATCACAATAATTTGGGTCTCATTCCATAAAAATCTAGCAACAATCACTAGAAAGCAGCAAGGTCTTTTTGAAGAAGGCCTTTGTCTCTGGAGTTCAGCAATATTTCTTTACTACTCACATCTCTTCACGTGTCTGCCTAGGGGCTAAAGTGAATATTGCTACATGTCTGTTATTGATCCTCTTGACTGCATTTGATTTTGGGTGATTCTCTCAGGTTGTGATTTATGAAGTATGATTGTACTGTGAAATGCTCGCTACAGTGGGATCTATATGATAGCCATGCTTTTATGTAAAAAAAAAAATGAAAAATTCTGTTATTTTAGGTATTTCTAACAAAAATGGCTTATTCAGATGTCTCAATGGGCAAATATTTATTATATACTTCATATGTGAATTTTTACACATCTTTTTTTTACTGTAAAAATTTCACTAGATTAAGCAAAGATAAGTGAACTAGTAATGTATTAAGCTGTGCTTTAATCTTTAAGATAAGTTCCTTATTTGGTCAACTTATTTTGGAATGAATTACAATGGCTAACTCTTTCACCTGAGATAGGAGAAGGAAATACCAACTGTTCAGGTTTGGTTATGAAATAAAATTAAGAAATGTAATTATATTAACCCTTTGTGTACCACAAGGATCTATTAGACCCAATTTTAGGTTTTGAGTTTCTTTGAACAACTTCATTTGTAAGCGCTAATGTTTCATATCTTACTTTTTCTTAGAAAGCTTCCAAAAGAAAAACAACAATAAAAAACATTTATTCATTTCCTAACAGACTAAAATTCACTCTATCTTGCAAAATTTCTATATGGATCTATTTTATCATCCTAGGAATTATGTAACCATTATTCATCAATTATTTTTAAGAGCTAAGTTCAGAAATAAAATAATAAAATGAAATAATAGCATCACCTAAATGAATGATCTAGCAGTAAAGTAAATCATCACTATTACATCATCTTTCAGTTTTCTTATTGTGTTTTGCTCACAGTATCAAATCTTTGAAAGAAAGTATAAGAGAAGTATAGAGACATCATTTTTGTAGGAATTTTATGAGGGGTATCTTTTGTTACCCCTCAACATGTTTTGTATCTCAACATAGTTGAGAGTTCTGAATTTTTCACATCAGCAAAGAAAAGAAAATTGACAGAAGAGTTTCACATTATTAGACAAATCAGAAGACAAATGCAAAGAGACTAATAGCATTCTAGACTATAATGACAGTGACACTGACCTTATATGCAAAATCTCAGACTATGAATTTTCATATGATTCAAATATATTTTCTGAAGCTCAAGAATCAATGAGTTAAAACAACACATTTTTAAGAATAAAAAGCAAATATGGCAATCCCACCCAGTTAGTCATTCAACAGGAAGAATATCACAGAGTACTTTGCAGTATGAACTTGGAATATAGCATTTTGCTAACAGGATGTATGACAGGGTTCTTTCATCCTTTATGATGTCTGAGCACTAAACGTTACTTGAAAAAGTTTGTAAGTAAGCAATTGCATAAGGTAGATGCATATAAAAGGGAATAGGAAGAGAACAGGTGATGTAGAAAGGAAAGCTTATTGGATTTACAATTCTAACTGGTGTTAGAATTATATAGAAATGAGTCATTATAAAAATGAAAATGTTTTACAATCATGGAAAATGGTTGCCTTCTCTTTACAAGGATCAAAGTTTTCAATGTTATTGCATTTTGACAACATAACCGCAAGATAAAAAGGACCATAAGTAAATGATAAACTAGATCTATTAAAAATGCATATTAAGTCCTGGCTGGTGTGGCCCAGTGGATTGAGTGCCGGGCCTGTGAACTGAGGGGTCAGTGGTTCAATTCCTGGTCAGGGCACATGCCTGGGTTGCCAGCCAGGTCCCCATTTGGGGGTGTGCAAGAGGCACATTGTTGTTTCTCCCCCTCTTTAAAATAAATAAAATCTTTTAAAAAAAGATGCATATTAAATTTGGAACCTTTATTTACAAGATGGATAGTTCCAGGACCATGCATAAAAGTTGATGAGCAGCTTTAAAGGGACACTACCTATTTTAGGGGAATACGGAATAAAAATTTGAGTTTATTTAAGTTTTGATTTTTATTACAATTTCTAATGAAGTTGTTCACCATCCCTTTGTTACTTCTCAAGATTAATAAATTATTCAAAAGTATAAAAATTAAAATGATAAATGCCAATGACTATTTTTCCTAAGTTAAATCAAAACATAATTCCTTTATCAACATTAGACAAAAGGAAAATTGCAACAGTCTCCAGAGATCACTTAAAGTATTTATGGGTAATTAGAACATAGAAAAAAACTATAAACTGGCTACATAATAAGCTACTATTGCAGCTTAAAAATGTATATGGATGCATTTTCTTTTAGGGACATTGTCAAACTAAAGAAAAACTATGCAACATACTAGAATGTAATCTGGATCTAACAGATGCTCAAATGTTTAATCATTTTAGGATGGCTTGAAGGTTTAGTGTAAAATCAATTTTATATGTATCAAAAGTACATATTATAAGCCTCTGAGGTTCAAAAGTCTGGACTGAATTATTCACCAACTATAGGCATCCTAACTTCTTGACCTTTTATTTCTTGATATGTGAAATAAAGATAATGTCTATCCTGTAGGATTTTTGTGAACAGTGAACACTAGATGTAATAATCCTAAAAACAATGTTTGACATTGGGTAGGTCCTTCTTCCCTACAAAAAGCTGTGATAGAATGTGGTTCTTCAGTTTCTCTTTAATTTTTACCATGCTAGTGATTTTAATCCTGGACCTTGTTGATTGCCATTCCTGCAACTTCCCTTCAATCATCAACCAACTAAACTTATTCCATTCATCTGTAAATATTTCCTGAACACTTCCTATGTGATAAGCAGTTTTAAATCTTTACTTGATCTTTAATAATGTAACTGTTAAAAACATATAAATATCTTTATACACTTAATTATTGCCTATATTCTTAGATGTAAAAATGTTACAAACAATGAATCTATGGAAGATGTGGTCTATATCTCATATTTATAGCACCTCATTCAGGATCATCAATAATACAGCAGATTCTAATGAGGGTGAAGATAAACCGTATATTCATAAACTGTCTGTATCACCATAACAACATGTAGTTCTGTAACAATAATTTTCAGCATACTTGACTAAGAAGAAGAGGATCTGAAATTATAGTAAAAGTGAAATAATGAAAGGACTGGGAAGTAAAAGAGGAAGCAAAACACATCTACAAAATAGCTATCATAAGGATTCTACTAATACTCAAAAATAACACATTGCTTTATACAGTGTGACTAACATGTTAACAAAATAATTTCTCAGTGTAACAGCAAAAGAAGTTAAAAGAGATTCAAAAGCTTGGGGAAGAAAAAGAGGAAGCAAAACATTTACAAAATAGCTATCACGAAGATTCTACTAGTACTTAAAAAGAACATATTGCTTTATATAGTATGACATAAAGTATGACATGTTAACAAAATAATTTCTCAGTGTAACAGCAAAAGAAGTTAAAAGTTAAGAGATTCAAAAGCTTGGGGAAAAAAACAAAAAGAAAATGTGTACATGCAGAGTGGACGCTAAAATCACTGTTCATCTATCGTAGATATATACTGTGTACTGTTTAAAGAATTTTTACTGTTATAGAGAAACCTAGAAAACATTTATCCTTGACACATTTTTTCCCTACAAAACCAAATACATGTAAATAAAAGATAATGAAATATAATTTCAATTTTATTTCACAGCAAGAAAGCATATTTCTGTTTGGAGCATGCCTAGCTTGGCTCTCCCTCTGTACAAAAGGAAACAGAATAAAAGCATAGCCCTTTGAATTTCTTTTTCTGAAATCATTCTTATTGTTGAATGTCAGAATTTCTGTGGGATACAACACATTCCTAAATAACTATATGCAGTGCATTAAGGCATCAATTGTCCTTAGGGAATTAAATAGTAAAAATCATCACACAAGGGAGTCTAAGATACACATGCAAAATCGTCTTATGGATTAGAATAACAGATTAAGACCAGGCGGTATGAGCATAATTCAATAATAATAACTGATAGTAATTAAAGATTCTTTCAGTCCAAATGGAGGGCTTGTGGTTAGAAACAGAACAAAGAAAGCAAGCAATATTGGTCACACCTACTTAAATATCCATCCCATAAAATGGATAACCTAACTTAGTGCTATTAACCATTTAGAATCATAATTATTCCCCTTGGAGAAAAACAAAAATATAAGGCTGGGATGTACAAAATCAAGTCTAGATTTGAAACCAGGACATAAATATAAATCACAGGACCTGGGAAAATGAGGAGAAGATGAAGGGTACTTGGAATGCTGAGGTGAGAAACAGGATTGAAGTCACAATTATGAACAGGCATAACATAAGCTTCTCTTCCGTATCCCCATGAGTAAAGTAAAACTGGATGGAAGGCAAGTTATAAAGGTTCCATTATAACTTATTTTTCTCCCAGCTTCTATGCACACCTGCTTCGTCCTCTCATTTTCCCATCACTGCTGCCAATGCCTGCTATGGTAGAGGAGGAATAAAGGAAGAGGGAAGGTAGTAACGGACAATAGTAATACACAACACACATAAACAATAGTAACGCAGGGAAAAGGGAGGAATGAAGAGACAGAAAACTGTGTAGTAGTTCCCCATTATCTGTGGTCACCCATGGTCTGAAAATATTACATGGAAAATTCTGGAAATAAACAATTGGTAAGTTTTAAATTGTGCACCATTCTGAGAATCATGATAAAATCGAATGCCATCCTCTTCCATTCCACCATGGATGTGAATTGCCTCTTTGTCCAGTGCATCAATAATGTATGTATAAAACATTAAGATATTTTGAGAGAGACCAGTCACATAACTTTCACCACAGTATATTTTTATAATTGTTCTATTTTATTGTTTGTTATTGTTCTTAATCTCTTACTGTGGCTAATTTATAAATTAAACTTTATCATACATATGTATGTATAGAAAACACATAGTACATGAAAGGTGCAGTACTATCTTTGAGTTCAGGCATCTGCTGCGGGCCTGAGAACTCATCCCCCGCAGATAAAGTGGGACTGTGTACTAGCATATGTAGGAAGGAGAGAGAAATTCTGCAGCTGTTTGGCTGTGGAGATCATTCACATGTAAAGAATACACATAGAGGGGGGAGGGGAAGAAAAAAGAATGCCTATAAATTGGTCAGATTAATTACAAAGTTGCTTTTATTGATCTAGATTTTCATGATCACAGCTTTTGGTATTTTACTCAGCAACTGAAAAAGTTTGGTGTACCATTTAAAAACGTGATAGATCCTTTAAAGTTTCTTCATTGACTAGAACACTTCGGATTCTTACACTGGATGTAAATATATCTGTTAAGATCTAAGTCTAACTGAAAAGCATTAATTTGGAAGGTACTGATACTGCCAGATGTTGATTATAGGCTGGAAAAATACAATAATTTTTTTTGTACCAACACAGAAGGTTAGGAGAGCATTCCCCTCTATATTCCTATATTCATTTTACACACATTTGTATACCACTTTTGTGAATATACTTACAAAGATGTATTACAATAATGCTGTATAATGTCATAAAAGAGAAATATATGCAACTTTCTTGCAGCTTCTTATATTTCTGAACCCAGTGTTTACAACATTAGAAATGAACATAGATGCATTCACCACATTGCATATAAATGAATATTGGATATACTTATGCAAATATCAGTTTAGCAATGCATATAATAGCACAATTGGGATAGACATAGAAATAAAAAAGAAACCAGTTACATAAATAATGCCATTTATTAAGTTAGAATATATTAAATACACATCCAAAATTATGTGGTTATTAAAGATGAAGCCAGTTAGGATGCTTGCTTACTCTGAACTCATTGTGAATCACCATAATGACAGAAATGACATGATTCTTTAATAGGACTGGCAGAAACATTGGGAGAGGCTAATATGATCAATTAGTAGTCAAAACAGAAAAAAATGTGCATTCAAAAGGACAAGCAGTACAGACTAAACTGAAAAAGGCAGAGAGACTTGCAGAAGAGCATACAAATCTTTTAAATTTCTGAACTTTATTTAGGGAACATGTTGCCAGTCAACATATAACAACAAACTGAAAAAGAGAAATCTATCAATTTATAATATTTTTAATGTGACAAGACTCATTAACTAGTCTACATGATAACTTGGTGGAAAGGCATCAGCAAATAAGGAAAATCCTTTTTCTTTAAAATTCAAAATAGTGCCCTGGCCAGATAGCTCACTTAGCTAGACCATCAACTTGATATGCCATGGTTGCAGGTTCGATCCCTGGGCACATACAATACAAAAATCAACCCTTCCTCTCTCTCTGAAATCAATCGATAAAAATATACATAAATAAAATTGATCAATAAAAATAAATAAATAAATGAAAATCCAAATAGCCATTATTTTAACTAAAAAGACCTGGGGCAAGTGGCCTACAGATACCCAGTAAAAGGAGGATTAGAGAACAGGGTTTATCACTGTCAGGTAGTAGCAGTAAAGGTTACTCTTTTACTCCTTTACTTCTCTCAACTTAAAAAACACTACTTCAGTTATCCTAGTTAGATGTGTAACTTTCTTACCTTGTTTTCTATTATAATTTCCGTGAAGGCAGAACCCCCAAAGCACCCTCTTTTGATAAACTTTTACTATCTTAAATTCACCCACAGTACTCAGCATAGTATTTTGCATATTGTATGCTTATTGAATTAAATTATTAGCTGAAAGAGAAGGTATAATGCATTAATTAGTTATACTGAATGCCTTCTATGTACTGAGCACTATTCTAAGCACTAAGGATAGAAAAAGTTATGAAAAAATAAAAAACTGTTGTCTCCATGGAACTCACATGCTAGTGGAAGAAAATAATATATGCAGTCTAACACACCCATTTAAACATTTATCATGTACTATCATCACATGCTATTCCCCGTGTGTTGGTTGACAATGGGGTTTTCATATATGTTCAATGGGTTTTTTTCACCTCAGAATGTCCCCTCCCCTCCCCCTGAAGTCAGAAACACACTATGAAATTATATACACTAGGTATGTTGTTTCCAGCTGGCCTCCCACTCCCAACAAACCATAGAATGGGCAGCTTTATATTCTACACTTTGGGGAAAAACTGATTAAAGCATTGACTGGCCAGCTACCTGTTTCTTTTAAGAATCTGAGCTAAATCTGTGAAAGACAAATACCATATGATCTCACTTATATGTGGACTCTAATGAACAAAATAGACACAGAAGCATAGATACATGGAACAGACTGACAGATGTCAGAGGGGAGGGTGGTGCTGGATGAAAGGTGAAGGGATTAGCCAAAGAACATATATGTATGACCCATGTGTGGGGACACAGTGAAGGGATTGCCTGAGGGATGGTGGGGAGCTGGATGGAGGTGGGCAAAGAGGGAAAATTCGGGGACAACTG
This sequence comes from Anoura caudifer, assembly GCA_004027475.1. Lineage (NCBI taxonomy): Eukaryota > Metazoa > Chordata > Mammalia > Chiroptera > Phyllostomidae > Anoura > Anoura caudifer. Next base: position 61,376 of record PVKU01001743.1, read on the forward strand.
TAACAGCATAAACAATAAAATACAATTTTTTAAAAAAAGAATATGAGCTAGAAGACACAGAGATGGTCCTGAAACTGAGAGGTACTTAAGCCAAGTTTGGACAACATGCAAGATATCAGTTGAAAGAGACAGAGAAACAGAGACTGAGAACACAAGATCACAGAGATACCAGCACAGCTGAGAGATGGTCAGGCAAACACCAAGTCCTCATTTTCCAAGTTTTCAATATGTATGAGGCCTAGCTGAAGGCTCACAGATCTCAACAATAACTTTCTCTTATTTTAGCTACCCCGAATTTATTTCTTGCCCCCAGTCAAAAAAGCCTTGATAAAACCAATAATAGTAAAGTATCCAACTAGTCAACCAAAATCAAGTGTTCACTATTCCCAGTGTAGGTTCATTCTGAAACTACAAAACTCTTATCACAATCTCCTTTCAATAGCTTACTCGGATGGCATCCTACCACCATCATTTATCTTCTTCATCAGGGGAGGGAGAACTCAGACACACTATACCGGGGAGTGTAAACTGGAGACCTTTTTGGAGAACAATTTAATAGTATCACACTGTAAAATGTACATATTCTCTACTTCAGCAGTCCACTATTAGCAACTTACTCCCACCAAAAGAGCTAGACAAGTGTACAAGAACTGAACAGGTGTTCTGTATATTTTCGTAATAGCAAAACATAAAAAATTTTGATTGCACTTCAATGGAGAAATTCTATGCAGTCATTAAAAAGAAGGCCATGGACTTCCAGTCAAGATGGAGGCATAGGTAGACATACTATGCCTCCTCGCACAACCAAAATAAGGACAACAAAAATTTAGAAATTTAGAAACAAAAAGACAACCAGAACCCACAGAAAATTGAACTGTATGGATGTCCGACAACCAAGGAGTTAAAATAGACACATTCATCCAGAACGGTAGGAGGGGCAGAGTCGGGCAGCTGGGCAGAGAGGGGTCACAGGAAAAAAAAAAAGCAGTGGCTTGTGGACCCTGGGCACACAAGGCAGCAGCTGATGGACCCCAGGTGAGCAAGACCGCAGTGGGCGGACCCTGGGCACGAAGATGGCGGCTGGCAGACCCAGCGAGGCGTGCAAGGCGGCTGGCTGACTAGGCTGTCACACATTTGCGCACAGATAAACCAGGAGAAAACTGGGGAGCAAGACAGACTGCACAACCCAGGGCCCCAGCGCAGGGAAATAAAGCCTCAAAACACCGATTGAAAACACCTGTTGGGGGGAAGAAAACACCTGTGGGGGTTGAGGTGCGGGGAGAGACTCCCAGCCTCACAGGAGCGTTCATTGGAGAGACCCACAGGGTCCTAGAATGTACACAAGCCCACCCACATGGGAATCAGCAGCAGAAGGGCCCGGCTTGTTTGGGGGAAGTGGTGGAGAGGACTGAAATCCTGCAGAGAGCAGAGCAAGCGCCATTGTCCCCTCTTGGACCCCTGCCCCACATACAGCATCACAACCCAGCCACTGGGTTGCCCCGCCCTGGTGAACAACTAACACTCTGCCCCTCACTACATAACAGGTGCAACAAGACCAATATATATATGGCTCAAGGGGAAGAACAGATCAAAGCCTCAGAGCCAAAACATCTAAGCGACCAAGAGACGGCCAACCTATCATATGCACAATTCAAAGCACTGGTGATCAAGATGCTCACAGAATTGGTTGCTTTTGGCCACAAATTAGATGAACAAATGAAGGCTACGCTAAGTGAAATGAAGGGGTGATGGGAAGAAAACTGGGACTCAAATCAATGGAGTGGACCAGAAGGAAGAAACAAACAAACAAACAGAAAACAAGGAAGAAACAGGAATTCAAAAAATTGAGGAGAGGCTTAGGAACCTCCAGGACATCTTTAAACATCCCAACATCCGAATTATAAGGGTACCAGAAGGGGAAGAAGAAGAGCAACAAATTGAAAACTTATTTGAACAAATAATAAAGGAGAACTTCCCCAATCTGGCTTCCAAAGAAAATAGACTTCCAGGAAGTCCAGGAAGCTCAGAGAGTCCCAAAGAAGTTGGACCCAAGGAGGAACACACCAAGGCACATCATCATTACATTAGCCAAGATTAAAAGGAAGAAGAGAATTCTAGAAGCAGCAAGGGATAAGGGGACAGTCACCTACAAAGGAGTTCCCATCAGACTGTCAGCTGATTTCTCAAAAGAGACCTTACAGGCAAGAAGGGGCTGGAAAGAAGTATTCCAAGTCATGAAAGGCAAGGACCTATATCCAAGATTGCTCTATCCAGCAAAGCTGTCATTTAGAATGGAAGGGCAGATAAAGTGCTTCTCAGATAAGGTCAAGTTAAAGGAGTTCATCATCACCAAGCTCTTATTATATGAAATGTTAAAGGGACTTATCTAAGAAAAAGAAGATAAAAAATATGACAGTAAAAAGACAGCAAATATTAACTCACAAATATTAACAACCACACCTAAAACAAAAACAAAAACAAATTAAGCAAACAGCTAGAACAGGAACAGAATCACAGAAATGGAAATCACATGGAGGGTTAGCAATAGGGGAGTGGGAGGAGGAGAGAGGGGGAAAAGGTACAGAGAATAAGTAGCATAGATGGTAGGTAGAAAATAGACAGGGGGATGGTAAGAATAGTGTGGGAAATGTAGAAGCTAAAGAACATATGACACATGGACATGAACGAAGGGGGGAATGTGGGTGGGAGAGGGTGTACAGGGTAGAGGAGAATGAAAGGGGGAATGGGACAACTGTAATAGCATAATCAATAAAATATATTAAAAAAGAAGGCCATGAAATACACATTCACAATATACTGTTAAATTTAAAATGCATTTTATACAATAGTATAAATAGTCTCTCTCTCTCCACATATATGTGTATATTTTGAAAGTCATAAATAGTGATCTCAGGGGAAAAAATGAGGAAACACACTTAGAAAAGCAAGTACCATATATCATTGCTTCAAAGACACACACTTTTTTTTTCACATTTTAACATCTGCAAAACTGGGCTGCTTCACATTATCCTTGTCAGTAAGGGAGCAGCTATGACACAATTGTCATTATGTATGAAACAAAATGTGAAGAATAAGTGTCAACTTGGGGAAAAACCTGAAGACAATGATGGCGCATTTTAAAGAAATGTTGCAATCATCAGCTCTCTTCATTGTGAAGAGGAAAATGTATGGAAAAACAGGGACATTAACAACTCGAAATTGAAAATTAATTTAGAAGACTGTGAATGTGGAGGGATTAACTAATTCTTAACTAATTGACAACACTCATAATTACCTTTTCTTCTATCACAAGTGATACATATACACATACACACCCATACACCTATATAGTTTTTTCTTCATACAAATCAGTATAAAAAATTCAAATGGTCCACAATTTCACCATCCAGAAAATTATTCAAGACATTAATAAATGGCGGGGACTGTTGCTCTTCATAGATTATTACCTATGTGACATAGATTAACATTTCTAAGTTTGCAAAATCATTTTCTTAGGTGAATCCCCAGTTTTTAGTTTGTTGGAACGTTTAGCTTGTTTCAGTTTGAAAAAGCAGTATAAAAACAATTAAATTCTGGGTTTAGCTAAACAGGACTACACAACTCAAAATGCATCTTTAACATAACAAATACTGTGGGAATGTAGAACCTGTAAACTCTGTTATGAACTAAATTGTGTTCCCCCACAATTTGCATTTGAAGCCGTAACTCCCAAAGTGTATTTGGAGATAGGCCATAGGATGAGTTAATTAAGGTTAAGTGAAGTTGTAAGGGTGAGGCTCTCACCAACAGGGCTGGTGTTCTTATAAGAGGAAAAAGAAAGACCAGAGCCACCAAGTCTGTGGTATTTTGCATGGCAGCCTGAGCTGACTAATAAAGGGCCTTTATAGCATTACCTTTAAAAAAGTAGTATTTTCTATTTCAACTTGGGTCATCCTCTCTTGCATCAAGAGCAAATATTCCTCTTCATTGCTCTACCTGCTGATCAGTAAAATTGCAAACATTCTTCATTCCAACACCTCTGGTTGTTTTACTTTTGTTTTGTTTGGCTTCTGCATCTTGGCAGTGAGAGTGGAGGGCCAGGAGGAAGGCTTTGGAACTGGTGTTTAGTGGAGATAAAAACTGAGTGAATGAGGAGATGTGGGAGACAGGACTATAGTGGGATGGGAAGGAACACTGCAATCAGGATATTTGGGCCCAAACTGCAACTATGCTCTTTACTAGCTGTATGACCTTCGGAAAGATATTTAACATCTCTGTGGATGAGTTTCTTCATGTAAAATATCAGAAATGGACATAATAAATTCTAAATTGGAGATAAATTAAACAGCATAAATTGATGTTGGTCAAATCATTAGCTGAATTAAGAGCACAATTGTTCTGATATACTCATCTACAGTATATGCTGTTTATTATTTACATGATTCTTCCTTTTATAGAGGTATTCTAGAGCAAAGAAAATAGTTAATCTTTGAAGTCACATAGATCTGCATTTAAATCCTAATTCTGCCAGTTAGAAGCTATATGACACTGGATTGGCTTCAGTTTCATTATATCCTTAAAATAAAGCCAATAATATTCACCTTATATGTAAGGAATAAGTCAGATTAGGTGTATAAAGTGCCTGGCCAAAGAGAAGAATACTGTAAAGACAATATTTTCTTCACAGATTAAGTGCTTTCTCAATCCAATTCCCAAATGAATTTCTCATGCAATTTGACAAGCTGTTCTAAAATTCAGCTAGAAGAGAAGATACACAAAAATATCCAAATGCAAAAAAAATTGGGAGAATTTTGAAGTTATATATATATATCTATACAAATACATATAGATACAGAGATACGTATAGACATATCTGTATAGGTATATACGTCTATAAACCTATATAGATATATAGACGTATAGGTATATAGATATACAGATATATGAAGTTAAGTAATTAAATCAGTATGGTATTTATATAGGTATAGACAAACGGATCAATGAAAAACAATGAAGTCCAGCTCAGCAATTCTACTTCTCGATATTTATCAGAAGAAACCCAAAACACTAATGTCTTTGAAAAGACATATGCCCCATATGTTAATTGCAGCATTATTTACAATAGTCAAGATATAGAAGCAACCTAATTGTCCATCAATAGATGAATAGATAAAGAAGTGGTACATATATACAATGGAATATTACTCAGCCACACAAAGAAAGAAATCTTGCTCTCTGCAAAATGGATGGACCTAGGAGATATTATGATAAGTGGAATAAGTCAGACAAAGAAAGGCAAATACCAAATTATTTAACTTATATGTGGAATCTAAAAAAAAACCCCAAAAACAAAATAAGTGAACACATAAAACAGCAACAAACTCAGATACAGAGAACATTTGGATGGTTGCCAGATGGGAGGGGGTTGCTGGAGGGGGCAGGTGAAAATGGGGAAGGAATTAAGAAGTACAAACTGGTAGTTACAAGACAATCATAGGAATATAACATATAGTACAGGGAATATAGTCAATGGTATTGTAAAAACTACATATGGTGTCAGATAGGTATTGTAAAAACTACATATGGTGTCAGATAGGTACTAGCTTTATCAGGGTGATCACTTCCTAAGTCATATAAATGTCAATTCACTAGATTGTACATCTGAAACAAATATAATATTGTATGTCAATTATAACTGAAAAATAAAAAATTATTTACAAAAAGAAGAGAGTCCCAAACAGAAACATATATACAAATATATATGAATTTTACATATCACATATATGTAAGGATAAGAATAGACTATTCAATAAAGTGTTGGGCCAAGTGGCTGTCCTTAAAAAACAAATTCCTACCTCACTCCATATACAAAAATAAATCTCAGGTGGATTCAAGTTTAAAAGTTAAAAAAAATTACCAAGAGAAATATTTTTAAGAAAGTTGGGGAATGCTCTAAGTCAGAAACAACTCAGAAGCTGTCACTCACACAATAGAATAAAGAGAAGGGACATTTGTATTGCATTCCCATCAACAGAAATGAAATGAATCCCATCCTCTAATGTGGTATTCTATCCTAATCAGTATACAAAAATCCTTCTTAAATTAAAAAACAATTTACATAGTCTTTAAATATGAAAGAAGATTGTGGCAAATATCTTTTTTAAAAAGAAATTTCTTGACACTAATCAAGGCTGGCAGTGAGAGTCAGGAGTTCAATCTCAAAATAAAGCCCTCAGACACCTGGTTAAAAAAAAAAAGCCGTGGTACAGTTACACAATGGAATATTACTTGACTGTAAAAAAGAAGAAAATTTTACCCTTTGCAACAGCATGGATGGGCCTTGAGAACCTTTTGCTAAGTGAAATAAACCAGTCAGAGAAAGACAAATACCATATGATTTCACTCAGATGTGGAATCTAATGAACAAAATGAACTAACAAGTAAAATGGGGACAGACTCATAGATGGAGAGCAGATGACAGCTGTGTGTGTCGGGAGGCGAGGGGATGGAGGGACTGAGCAAAAAAAGACAAAAAAGGAGAAAAAACTCATGGACATGGACAATAGTGTAGTGATTGGGGAGGAGGTGGATGAAGGTAAAGGGAGGATAAATGGTGTTGGATGTAGACTTGACTGGAAGTGATAAACACAATACAGTGTACCAGTGATGTATTGTAGAATTATGCACCTGAAACCTGTAGAATTTTGTTAACCAATGTCATCCCAACAAATTCAATAAAAAGAAAAAAAGGAAATTTTTCTCATATTAATACTAAATGAAATGAAACAATTGAAACAATTTTCTGTTGAGTAAGTGGGCATCTTAGTACCAGCATGACCTAGAAATACATAAACTAAAACAGAAAGTTCAATTTAAAGATATACTACTCTCCCATGATTCTAAATTGCATTATGAAGTAAATTTCTCAACAATCCACAATCATTTCCTTAAGACTAATGACATTTTATAACCCAAGCTTAAAAAAATCAGAAATAGAAGTCTAACTGGATTAGGTAATTGGAAGGCAAAGCAAACTTGATTGCTACAGCATTCAACATTCTAAAGGTGTAATTTAGTAATTCAATAAAGAGGAAAAATGTGCTAAACTGTTCTTCTCTTTTGAATGACAACTTTGGAATTATGTTTTAATTATTACGTTGACAAAGTATCTCCAAAAGCTTTATCTCAAGATTTTATTCATCTGAATGGCTTTCATTGATCACTTGATTACAATGAGAAGTGATCAGTAATTTGTTTACAGCAGATTCAGCATCTTTGTCAATCTTGGGAATTGAAGATAGGTACTTGTCTGAGACACTTCCCATCATTCCATTCTTGCCTTAAGATCCCAGTTAAATTGGTCTCTAAAGCTATCATTGCTATTTTTGGCCGCAGTGCCTTTTCCACCAAACTCAAAATTTCACTCCTATACAGTAAACTGGGGTTTTCTCTATGGTTTAATAATGAATTTTATTGTTGGCAATTATTAAGAAATTGACAAAATTGTAAAAGTAGCAAAGAAGAGGAAAGACCTGAAACTACAAAGTTCAAGATGTCCTAATTAAAGTTGTCCTTAAAATTATTGCAAAGACTAGATAAGATCTGCTAGACTTTCTATTGCTTTTGCCACTAATTCTAGTCTTAAAAAAAAGTTAGCCTCCTAGTCCCTAATCCCTTAGAGTTCAACGTCTAGTGCACTTTGGTCATTCTTAGCGAACCAAGTTTCTATTCCAACCTTTTATCTTTCAGGGAACGGTAGTAGGTCGGTAGAGATGTTTAACCAGAGTGTCAGGAAGACACTCATTGACAGCTAAAAGGAAATACAAGGCTATCACCTCACATTCTTATTTTACTTTGAAAATTCTTCAGGCATGATTTATTCCCTGGCAACTACATAATTACTTTCCGCAAAATAAAACTCTAGAAATCTAACCATGCGAAGTGTTTGCTCTGGTGAGAAGGAACCGAAATTTTCTCCTTCAAAAGCAGGACGTCAAGTGTAAAGCCTAATTTCTAAAGAGCAAGACGAAAGACCATCAAAATTTACAGAGGTGATTTGGAGGAACCCTTTGTCACTACAAAGGTCTCAAACCGCTGCCCCTGGCTTGAGGCAGAAAGGTCCAGTACACTTGAGCCAAGGCTGGCGGCAAAATGCTCCCGGGCTTTCAGGAAGCCAGGCCCGGCATCCTCAGCGGAGAGTTAGCTCACGTCCGGCCCCGCAAGCCCGGCGGGTTCGTCATAAACACGCTAGGCTGAAAAAGAAGCGCGGCGGAGGGAACCACTCACGCAACTGTCAAATGAAGCCCACCCATCGCTTGATCGTCCCCAAGACAACAAGACTTACCGGAGCGAAACTCTTGCCAGTCGACTCAGCATTGCGACTACAACTCCCAGGAGGCAACGCGGCTGACAGATCTGGTCCCTCCCAGAATGCAGCACAGCGGCGTCCCCATCCCTTCTCCTCTCTCCGCTCCTCCCACTTCTCTATTCGGCGTCACCCGGGAAGGCCGGAGGTAGGTTGCAGGAGGGACCCCAAGCCCTTGGCGTGCTGCGTCAGACGTTGGGAGGGGACGGGGCGGAGAACCGAGGGAGAATGGGAGGACGAAGAGGAGGGAAGAGGGGAGGGAAGGGTAAATAGTGGGCCAGGCAGGAAGATGGCGGCGGGAACAGAGGTGTGAGTGGACCGGGGTCTCTGCAGCTGGTTTGTCTCTTCTCTTCTTCCTCTCCCTTTTCTTCTTTTTTTGAGATTGGCATCGAGGGAACTGAGTTCGGGTGGTGGCGCCGCTCGCAGCGCAGGAGTCACGGCGACGGCTGACGGCTGGAAGGGCAGGCTTCCTTCGCCGCTTGTCCTCCTTCCCCTGTCCGCTCGGTGTCAGGCGCGGCGGCGGCGGCGCCTGGGGCGGACTTCGTCCCACCTCCAGCACCCCCAAGCACCGGAGCGGGCACTCTTCCCTTCGCCATCCCTCGACATTTCACCCCGGGGACTGGGCGCCTCCTCCGGCGCAGCTCTAGGAGCGGGGGTCGGTCTCCTGCGCGTCTGTCGCGCCTCCATGTCGGATAACCAGAGCTGGAACTCCTCGGGCTCGGAGGAGGATCCGGAGACGGAGTCTGGACCGCCTGTGGAGCGCTGTGGGGTCCTCAGCAAGGTGAGCCACCCGCGCGGCCAAGGGCCCCTGGCCCATACTCACCTGCCGCGAGGCGAGCCACTGAGGGCATGGGGTGGGGCTGGGCAGGAGGTACGGTCTCTCTCCGGGCGGAGGCTGCAGAATGTGCCGGGGTGCAGGGCAGAGTTCTGCGGCTGGATTGCCGGGCTAGGGGTGGAGTGGTTAAATAAAAAGGGACTGTCCTCCTTGTCTGCCCTGAGTGTCGGCAGTGGCCTGCTGCCGAAGACCGGGGAAAACCTGTCCCAACGCCGGATCCAGTTAGGGAGCGGGATGCGCGCCATGGGACTTGGGACTCGGGGCGGCAGCTCTCCTGGGTATAGGAATCCGGACTGAGCCACGGCAGTCTCCAATAACTAGGTATGGGAACAATGTCAATCGGACCTCAAATTTGGTTAGTCCGGAGATGCCCAGCATAGTAGGGTTAGGGGGTTCTGGGAATGCGGCTGTTAAGACAGAAGCCGTCGCAGCTAGACTTGGTGCTAAAATCTGGGGTGGAAAAACTATGCCAGGTTAGATGTAGGGAGAGATCTCACTGAGGAGGACTTTTGTACTTTTTCCCTCACCCTTTACCCCTATTCGGAAAAGAGCTATTGAATCGCCACGTAGTAGGTATAAAAAATACTCATAGTAACTTGGAACATGTTGGAATGGACAGTGACCTTTAGTCCAGGAAGGAGAGCATTATTTAATAAAATATTCTTGCAGTAATACTACCTTTCCTGTATCTTTTAAAACTTCTCTTTCAAAATTTTAGCAAAGCAGATAGTTCATTTGTACGACTCTAAGGCTAATTAGTTACAATCCATGAGTCTCTTTTCAAGAGGGAAGGTGGGTGATCTTTTGTTTTAATAGTACATGGGGGGGGGGTTTGTTTATTTTTTCTTAAAGTTGTGAGAGGATTCACGTTTTGTTTTTTGGTTTTTGGTATGGTTTTTTCCCCCCTTTTACTTCCTTCTCCATTCCTGTTAAACTTTCAGAAATGGCTGGAGCTAGCAGTTAACCTGGAGAAGAGGGAGCTGGGGCGAGTCTTTCAACAAGCTGGTCATAAGATACTAGGTCATGTGCAGCTATTAAGAAATCACCCTGCTTCCAGTATACATACTTTGGCGAAACATTTGGACAGCTTTTGGAATTGTTTCATATTAGGTGTTTATAATGTATTCAGAAGGTTGGTGAGAAAGGGCCTCAGAAAGGCATTAATGTGTCAGAACTAAGGCTTACAAGTGTTAACTCATTTACATAGCAGAAAAATTATAGTGTGTGTTGATACTGTGATCATTACTGGAATTTCACTGAAAGGTTTTCAGTAAAGAAGCTCTCAGAATTCTCTAGATTAAATGTCTCTTGTGATTTAGGAATCTGTATGGAAATCAAGGTGTAATAGGTACATATTTTCAGATGGATTATTATGGAATGGGCTTTTTGCTTGTGGGTGGGTGATTCTGGTAGTTTCATCACTTTTCTCATTAGATGAGAAGCAAGCAGACTTTCAAATTAGTATTGTGGTGGTGGTAAGTATTTGACAAAACAAGCCATGCTTTTAACCTATTCCTGATTGAGGGGCGGGGTGGAGTGACTAGTGGAATTACCAGTTCTCTGAGTATTTACCTTATCCAGAGTAGTGTAGTAGGTATACTGTATGGAAATACAGAAAAATGGAAGACTGTCTCTTTGATACTTAAATGTGTGGAAATAGAGTATTTGACCACTTCTATGGTAGATAAATAACTTCAGTGTTTCTGCATACTTAGATCAACAGAAATATAGGTGTTGGTGTTATTCTTGTTAACAGCTTTGAAGGTTATTTCCCTGAAATTTAACAATTTATGATTATATATAATGTTTTCTGGAAGCTTATTAATGAAGGCTTTTATATTGAATACATATTTTAAAATTTGAAGTACATACCAGTACATATTTTGAGTTCCTTGCATTCACTTGGTGATTAAAATATGAGTTAGAGCTCAGCAACTCTTCTCTCCCTTTATTGATTAATGTAGATATGTCCTAATACTAATTTGATTAGTCTCTTAAGCCAGCCCAAACTTTTTTTTCTATTTGGTAATCTAAAATAATCTGGAAATACCTGTGAAGCTTATTTTTTGTAGCATTTATAAGTATGTAGATTCCAAAAATACTGGATAGACAGTAATTCTAGGTAAGTCTAAGAAGTATCAGGATGAATTATGGTTGGGAAAAGCTTCCTGCTTTAGTAGGACTTGAGAGCAACTAAGCCTGAATAAAATAAATCGCATCCAGCTTCTGAATTTTCATCCTTTGAGGTTTAATTTATCTTCTGTTTCTCCACACATCTGTTGACTAAAATTCTGTCCTTTTTCAGAGTCCACCTCAAATACTGTTCTTTCCATGAAGCTTTTTATTTCACGATCTATTCCAGATCTCCTTCCCTTGGATTCCCATAGCATTTTATTTGTAACATTTCTTTTTATTTTAATTGTAGGTTTCTTTTTCCTTTTGAAAATATAGCTTGGGAACAGAAATTTTTGATTCCTTTGTGGTGTCCAGCACATTGCCTTGTCTGTATCTGATAAATGAGGAAGAGTGAAGTGACTTTACGAGGGTAGAGAAAGGCGAAAATCTGCCTTCTAGGTATAATAATAGTTTAACGTTATTGAGTAAAGGGTCCTGAGGCTTATATAATTTATTGGGTCCTCTGTAAGGAAATAATATAAAATTGTGGGCACAAAGTTGCTGGGGCACCTTCTGTCACTTCGGAAGGGGCCTGTTCTAGTGAAAGCCTCATTAGCTATGCGTAACTGCCTCCAACTGAGAAAGTACTGTGTGCTTGGCAGTGTTCTAAATCTATTCTTATTTTATCTTAACAATTCTACGGTACAGTTTAACAGAGAAACAGAGGGTAAGTAACCTAACCACAGTCACATGGTTACTGGCCTTCTGAAGGGCAATAATTGGAAGTGAGGTGATTAAGATATGCCAATAAACAATTTGTATTATTGGCAATAGGGAGTTGTTCATGTAAGTTGTGCAACTGAAGGTTTAGTGAGATTAATGTAAGATAAGTAGGCAAACATGCTTCAAAAGTAAATAAGGTAATGTAAGTTATGAGATAAATAGCAGAAGATACTAGAGATTAGGTTATTAAGCCATCTCAGGAATCTAGGAACCTGATAATTTAATTGGATTAATTGAAAATAGAGAAGAGGAGCCAAATTTAAGAGCTAATATGAAGGAAAGGTACATAGGAGTTGATAATGGGCTATAAAGATTGAGAAGGAACCTTCAGGTATTGAGTATCTCCTATGACTATAGTAAGCATCTTTACAATTTTATTCAGCCAATAACATCAGATAACAGGCAAAGAAACAAACTCAGAAAAATTATATAATTTCAAAACTCCTCACATAACTAATAAAGTAGTTGAGTCTCTGATTTTGTATCCACTACTGTCAATGCAATACACAAACCCTCAGGAAGGTTTGAGTCTGAGTGACTGCCTAAGTCAAGGAAATAGTCTTGACTAATTCTCCAGAAGTCAAGGAAATGGGAACATAAGGAGGTCCTTAAGAGAGGAGGTCATTCAATTTTGTATTTAAGAATCATTCTTTTTTTTTTTTAACTGATTTTTAAAGAGAGAGAAACAGACAAATAAGTTTGTTGTTGCACTTACTCATGCATTCATTGGTTGATTTGTGTGTGCCCTGACCAGGGCTTGAACCTGCAACCCTGGTAGAGCCCAGGGGTCCCCAGCCTTTTTGGCATCAGGGAACAGTTTTTCCCCAGGGGAGGGGTGGTGATGTCAGGAGGCGGAGCTCAGGAGGCGGAGCTCAGGTGTGCTTCCCTTGTTCATCTGGCTGCTGCTGCTGCTCACCTCCTGCTGTTGGGGGGGCAAGGAGCTGGGTTAGGGGCATGGGTGCAGACATGAGGTGGAGCTCAGGCCAGCTCCCACCAGGGCCAGAATCTTCATTTCAGTTTGCAGTTTAAGTCACAGGGATTTGAAAGTAAAGAAGTGGCTATTAGAGAGCCCTTAGGAAAGAATGAGTTTAATTTCCTGCAAGGATGGACTCTAAGGGAGGGGTTGTAATGATGGGGTTTAGAAGATTTAAGACCGGAACCATCTCAAACATGCTGAATTAGGGAATAGGAAAGTAAAGATTTCTCAATGAGTAAAGAGCCTGAGCCATTGCAATATGTATATGTTTAACAATCCATTTGAATTAGTTTTTGGCAGACAGTTTTGGAATTGTCTATATTTAAAACTCCAGAACATGGAAATATGCAAAATCAATAAGAGGTTACATTTCTGCTATTGCAAGTTTATTGCGATCTTCAGTGTACAGCAAAAATTTAGCAAAGCAGAAAGCATTTATAGGTACTGGGAAGAGATAATCCAAGTATGTTTTTGAGAAACCAGTTTTATATTTATATTAATTAGTTTTTGGTTTGAACAATAGATCTTCAGAGAACTTTGGAAAATGAATTAACTTTTAAGTATTAAATGTTGAGTTCTGTAAAGGAAAAAATGGAGTTGATAGACTTACTAAAGATTAGTGATCTAGTATTTTTACTTTAATGTAATTATGAACATCATAAATTTTCATATGGGAATGACTTAGAACAAAAGTACAGTTTTGGCCATGATTAGCTTCATACTTCTGTTGTTTTAGCAGGTTTCATGCAGTACTTGTAGGAGAATAACAGACTATATAACCACTTATTACTTTTCTCTTGAACGTATTCATTGTAATAGGGACCAAAACAATGTAAGTGCCATGATGGTGGTCAGGAGGGAAAGATAAAGGCGTGCAAAGAACAAAGCATAGTTTTTTAAATTAATTTTTTAATTGAGGTCACATTGGTTAATAACATGGTATAAATTTCAGGTGCACCATATTGTACTTCAATATCTGTATACTCTGTCATGCTCAACACCAAAAAAGTCTTAATTTCCATATGTTACTGTATTTGGCCCCCTTTCTCCATTTCACCCTCCCACCACCTCCCTTCCTTTTTGGTAACTATCATTCTGTATCTATGAGTTTGTTTTTGTTTTGTTTTGTTAGTTTATTTGCTACTTTTTTTTTGTTTTATACTCTACATATGAGTGAAACCATAGAGTTTTTTTTTCCTTTCCTGTTCCATCTGACTTATTTCACTTGGCATAAGAACCTCAAGTGCTATCCATTTTGTTGATATGGCAGTATTTCATTTTTTTATGGCTGAGTAGTATCACACACGTATATACTACATCTTTACCCATTTTTTCATCAGTAGACACACAGGTTGTTTCAGTATCTTGACTATTGTATATAACACTGCAGTGAACATAGGGGTACATAGATATTTTTGAATTAGTGTTTTCATATTTGGATAAATACCCAGAAGAGGAATTGCTGGATCGTATGGTAGCTCTATTCCTAATTTTTTGAGGTACATCCATACTATTTTCCATAGTGGCTACACCAACTTACAATCTTACCAACAGTGCACAAAGGTTCCCTTTCCTCCACATCCTCAGCAACACTTATTTGTTGTCTTTTTGATGAAAGCCATTCTAACAGGTATGAGGTAATATCTCACTTGGTTTTGATTTGCATTGTCCTAACTTTTAGTGATGTTGAACATCTTTTTTTATGCCTGTTGGTCATCTATATATCTTCCTTAGAAAACTATCTGTATAGTCAGATTCTCTATCCATTTTTCAATCTGATTTCTTGTTGTTGCTTTTGTTGTTGTTAATGTGTATGAATTCTGTATATATTTTGGATATTAACCCTTTATTGGAAGTATCATTTGCAAATATCTTTAACATTCGCATGGTTGCCTTTTTGTTTTATTGGATTCCTTTGCTGCATGGAGCAAAGCAAAATTTTAAACTGAAATCTGCTTCTGTTTTATTCCTCAAATGTTAGAAGAAAATATTTTATTTATAATTTTGTAAAATTTACTGAAAAGTATTAAAAATTTAGAAAATATGAACTTTCCACTTTTTACAATAAATTTTACTGTTTATAATTATGTTAGAACTTCTCATGTTTAGGTCTTAAAATTATAGTGATTGCTGTTTCAGAAAAGTTTGGATTTCTAAAATACTAAGTTGTTATTTTTTGTTTTCCTTCCCCCTGCTTCTCCCCTACTCCCAGTGGACAAACTACATTCATGGGTGGCAGGATCGTTGGGTAGTTTTGAAAAATAACACGTTGAGTTACTACAAATCTGAAGATGAGACAGAGTATGGCTGCAGAGGATCCATATGTCTTAGCAAGGCTGTCATCACGGTAAGTTTCTGTTCTCCTTCATTCAACAAATATTTATTGAGCATCCACTATACACTTGGAACTATTCTAGGTGTTTGGTATACATCTGTGAACAAAATAGGTAAAGATTCTTGCCTTTGTGGAGTATACAGTCTAATACTATTTTCCATAAAGTTTAGAGTGTTTATTACTACATACTATTATTTTATGTAGACATGTAATATTTATCTAGTTGGTAAAGCAAGCCCTTAAACAAGGCCTTCAAGAAAAAAGTTGTTAGACAGTTTTATGTCTGTTGAGATTTGTAGGTTATTGAAAACATTAAAGCAGGAAAATAAAAAAAAAACATATCTTAACATTTTAAAATTTTAACTTAAAATATATAAATCTGTATTTATTTGCCAATTTTTTGATACAGAGCTAATACCTTCTCTTTGAATATGGAGTTGAGAGAAGTTATATAAACTATATCTATAATGCACAATATGCAGTTTCCAGTTTTTATTTCTCTAAAGTAGAATAAAAGCTTAAAGATACTTTTGAAAAAGCCTAGCTATACATTTTTTCTGGGTTTTTATGAATTTTTTCTTAATATTTTATAGCTGTCTCACCTTTATTTAATTCAATACCTTTTAAATGAATGGCTCACTTTTACTGAATAATCTACTTAGGTTACATTCAACTTAGTTTACATAGAAACAAATCTTTTTTTGTACTTGTGTTCCATACACTTACATAATGTTTAAGTTATGTAGGAATTGTAAGTAAACTGGCATAAAGAGGCTTGGGAACAACCAACTGACCTGTTAAACGTGTATCTCAACTAGTGGAATCAGAAATGCCTGATATACTAAAAATAGCATTCATGCTGTGGCATATTTAATAAAGGGCAAAAAAAAAAGAAAGTGTTGGTTAAGATAGGTCAGTTAAATGGAGGTGAATTAAGGTAGCAATTGTTAAAATCTGAAAAATGGGTATGTTAAAACTTAATCATAGGTTTACTGATATATTCTAAGAGAATTTACATTGTGATAGACTTTAATGCTTATAAAAGTAAAAAGCACTTTGGATCAGTATTATATAAGTCTGAGTTATGTATGTTTATGTTACACATTTAAGAAAAATCTTACAGTATTTTTCCATCTTTTTTCATACATTCTTCTTTTGGATATTCGAAGTTTGAAAACAAAAGCTTAGTTGACCATTGAGGTATAAAAACTTAGAGAGGAATTATTTGGAAGTGTTGAGAATGAGACTACTAGTCTCCATTCTTAGGGACAATTTTAAAGAAATAATTTGAACATTAATTATTTATTTTAACTGGTAGGTTGTACATTATAGTGTATTTTGAAATTGTATGTAGTGTTTGGGGGTTTTATTTTTCTTTAAGATAGAACATTATTTATGCTAGAAGACAGAATAGTTAATAGAAATGTACCGTATTTTTGGGCTATAAGATGCACCCCCCAAATTTGGGAGGAAGGGGGGATGTGTCTTCCAGCGTGAATGTGGCTTATTTGGCTCACTGTGGTGGTGGGCAGTGGTGGAGCAGGGTCACAGGTTATTAAATTAAATATTTTACCACATTTTTTGCTTCAGAATTTTTTTTTCCTATTTTCTTCCTCTAAAACCTAGGTGCATCTTATGGTCCTACAAATACAGTACTTTCTTGAAAGGGCTTTCCTAGGTTCCTCTCCTCCCTCTTTTTGCATATTGTCACATGTTTGTTAGTTAACAATGCTTTATACTTTGAAAATACAGTATTACCTTAGTATTTTCAAAGTATAAAGCATTGTTCCAGACCTCGTGATGAGTGCTGAAACCCTTGAGTACCCAACGATGAAGTATTTCCTCTTGGAGGCAGTGTCATGACTCATACAAGTTCTAGCAAGTGTGAACAGTCCCTTGCTAGAGCAAGCACCAAGTGCTAAAACATTTTTTTCTTGTCAAAATGCATCGAATACAGGGTTTGACAAGTTCTGAAGTCAGTTAGTACTGATGTTGATGCTTGATGTGAAAATAGGAAGGAATGAAATTTTATCTTTATTGTTTACTAAGTAGTAGTATTCCTACAGTACCATGCTATTTTATGTAGAGTTACATATAGTTTTCCTATCTTGAATTATGGACAGTGGTAATAGTGTGTGGCTTATCTGAGGAAAAGGAAAATTTTTAATAAACATTTACATTGCATTTCCTTGGGGGGGGGAGTGTGTTTTTTGTAGATTTTTTTTATTGTTATATTTGCATGCAGAACTTTTTTCCAAAAAAATTTATAAAAATTTATTTGAGCCAAACTGATAATTGCTAAGGAGTAAGATCTCAAGGATAGTTAATAAGATTATGTGCCATCTTGAGGGTGGTTATTTCAAAGATGTGTTAACCTAGGTGCACAGAAACAATGGACAGGGCTTACTTAAGGGAAAGGTAAGCATTTTACTGAAGAGGTTTTATGTCTGGGGCATGCCTACCCACCATGACCTACCTAGTTAAGAATTTATAATCAGAACACCCTGTGAGGTTACTTTCCATAGAATTCCTTTTTCATCCAGTTTTCCTTCTTTGTCATAAATAATCTGAAGGATGCATTGATGATGAACCTTTTGGTTGGATAGTGTGGTCTCATAGTGCTAAGAAGGCTCATTCCTAGTAAGTCTCAGTATCAAGGTCATCTTGCTGACCATTGGGGATGGGGCAGTCCTGTAACCATGGGATCTGAGTTGAGGCCAAAGTTTTCCCAAAAAGGAAGGTCAGGTAAATGGAAGGCTTCAGATTGTTACTGGCATTGGGGTTCTTGGGTTACCCAAGATAGAAATCAAGAGGAAACCTTAGAGACATTTCCAGACAGATTTTTATTAAGCTTATGCTCAGGCACAAGGGAGGCAGCACAGGGGAAAGGAAGGTTCTCCAAAGTGGCTCAAGGGTCTGACTCAGTTGTCTGGTTTTATAAGTTGGGGATAAAGAAGGCTTGTGCAAAAAGGTGGGCTTATGGAATTTTCCACATGTGATTGGAGAAGCAAGCAGGGAGTGGAGGGGTGGTGACATTCTTATGGTTGGCTTATCAGTGTTTCTTCTGGCTACCTGGGGTCCTTAGTGACAGGTGAGGGGCAGGGGAGTGATTCTGCAGTTTTTCTTTTCCATTGTCCTTATGATCCTGGGCCCAGGTTCCCGTCTATCTTAAGATCTTAATGGCCTTCATTGAGAAAAATAGACTCTGAATCATTTTTGTCCTGTGGACTATCATGATACAAGTTTCTGTCACATTTTTCTATATATGGAATCTAGTATAACATTTACATAAGTCATGAAGAGCATTAACAGTTATATGTGTTCAGTAATCATAAATAGTTGGACTATATAGAGAAACCCAAAGAATAAATACACTATTATCATGACTAATATCATTAGTAGTCAGGAAAGATAAACAGATTGGTTGCTGAGTTCAGTATCAATCTGTAGGTGTACAAGTCCTGTTGATGTCTTAGGGTAGTTGTCTACCTTTGGTGTCTGCTGCTTTTTGTCCTCAAGGTGTGTCTTTGATGCATGTAGACAGAAGTAAGATGTCTCTTCACAAGTGCCTGGCAAGGTCCCTTCCAATGAGGTTGGAGAGTATCTTTCATTTGATGCCCTCTTCATTAAACAAAATCTTCAGGTGGCAGTCAAATGATCTTTAAAGTCTCCATCTCCTGGGAGTTCTCTGTGAAAGGAAGGGGTTACCAACTTCACATTTTCTTGAAGTGACTCCATCAAACTTTGGCAGTAATATAAGATGTCTCTCTTCAATAAAGTCGGCTCTTAAGTTCCTTCATCTAAGGTTAGTGTAAAGGTACTGTGGTGCATGGAGAAATGCAAAAACCAAAAAATGGGGAACCAGAGAGCAGGAAAGAAGCAAGCTGCCGTCTTGGGTTTTTTATAGACCTATTTGTTTAATTTACAACCATTGTTTGCGCATACATTATACCCTAAAAGTTTTTCTGCATATATTGAGATTTTAAACCTTAAAACTTATTTCTTTTTTTTCTTTTTTCTTTTTTCTTTTTATTTTTTTTTAAAGATTTTATTTATTTTATCTTTAGAGGGGAAGGGAAGGAGAGAGGGAGAGAAATATTAATGTGTGGTTGCCTCTTCTGTGTCCCCTGCCAGGAACTGGCCTGCAACCTAGGCATGTGCCATGACTGGGAATCAAACCGCGATCCTTTGGTTCACAGGCTCACGCTCAGTCCACTGAGCTACACCAGCCAGGGCTTTTTTTATTTTTTTAAATTTTATTATTGTTCAAGTACAGTTGTCTGCCTTTTCCCCTCTTTTCCCCCCAACCCTAGCCATCCCCACCTCCCTTCCCTGATTCCACCCACCCTTAGTTTTGTCCATTTGTCCTTTATAGTTGTTCCTGAAAACCTTTCTCCCTCCCCCCCATTATCCCTTCCCACCTCCCCTCTTGTTAACCCTTAAAACTTTAGTTTCTAATGAGAATTAGTAATTAAGCAATTACTATTCTTTAGCTTGGCAGATTTATGAAGGCATTTTATAACTGCTAGAAATAATCTTTTACTGGCAAATATGAGACATTTTACAAACTCTAGGAACATATTTCATAGACATAAAGTCAGTTATTAACATGGACTTAAATACAGTGTGTGTTTTACCTAAACCAACAAACTTAAGCTAGCTTTTATTTACTAAGGATTAATCTTAGAGCACATAAACTTGAAAAAGATTTGTGTTAATCCATATTTCTGACAATTTTAGAATACCCATTTCTTATAAGTGCTTGCCTTTAAATTGATTTTAACAATACCATTTGGAGGTAGAAAATTATCTCACATATACAACATATAGAGAGACACATACAGACACAAAGACCTTTTAGCCATGGGGGAGAAAAACTCACTATTTTTTTAAAAAAGAGTTGAATCCTAATGCCCTGGAGGCATTTACAATTAATCTTTCCTTAACAAATCAAGTTCCAAATGACCTTCCCTGTTTTAACATAAGGGCAGCCATTTTTAATACCTCAAAGAATTTAGTTGACTTCTAAACAACTTCACAGGTTGATCTATTTATCTAAATCCTCTTTGAAGCTTTGAAAGACCAACTAAAAAGGTTTTTCATATATTCTGCCTAATTTTATAGCTACCTTTCCAACTGTGCACAAAATTAATTTAGAAGTATCAAAGGATCTCCATTTTGGCCATCTCAGTATTAATGAGAGGCTGACAATCATGGGGCTCGTCAGCCTCAGAGGCAGGATTTCCCATGTAAATTTTGAGATCTGTAGAGTCTGAACAAACTTGGAAGAAAAATCAGCCCTTATGCCTTTATACTTCGTATAGGACTGCCCTATAGGGGAGTCCTATAGGGATATCCAATATAGGTATCTTTTCCTTTCTGCCTTAGAGGAAATTTTTTTTTTTAGGCAACCCCACAAAGATTCTTAGTCACCTAAGGATACCTAAGCAAGGGCTAGCTAGAGCTTACAAGATGCCACCAGAACCACAATACTTGGCAAGGTATGAGTTCCTCTCTCAGGCCCCCCTCTTGGTGTGAACCATTCCACAGAGTCCTGCCATTCTCCCTGAGGCTCCCCACCATGGCTTGTCTGGAATCAGCTGTGCCACTCCAGATTCAGGAGTATGGAACAGCTGTTATCACCCCATTGGCTATTTGAGATGGGAAAGCAAGTTTCCTTTCTCTTTTGAAGCTAAGAGGATTAGTCTCTCATTTAACCACCAAAGACTTTGTTCAGACTCACTAAGCAATCTAATAAGCCAAATTAAAAGCAGCAACATTTGTTTGTTTGCTTGTTTGTTTGTTTGTTTTACTGTCCCTAGGTTATCTCAACCCTTATCCACCTTGAGGATTTTCTAAGAACAGCTCTAATAAAGTCATGGCCTCCTACATGTGATGTGAAGAGCTGGTGGGGGCACTAAGGCCCTTGTTTGAACCTAGCACTGGATCCAGATTTCCAGGGTAGTATAGTCCTGGCTGGGCTTCTTTGGAATCCTGCTGACTATGCTAAGTAAATGTCAATGTAAGAAATGTCCAAACCTGTAGAGAATTTTTTAGTTTATTTGAGCCAAACTGAGGATGTATGTCAGGGAGCTAGATTTCAAATGCTCCTCTAGCTCTTTCACTGTAGTACATAGTCATAGAAATGGCTAGGAAAGTGAAACAATTTGAACACTTTGAAAGGAGAGATTAGGAAGAGACCTGGTGAAAATATTCACTGGACTAGGGTAGTAGTGGTAGAGAAGGTAAAAAGGTCAGCGAGGCAGCAGAATCTGAGTGGTAGTCTTAGGTACAGTGATACAGGTGGTAGGGAGAAACACAAGCATTTATGTTTCTGAATTCCTTCAGCTTTGAGTCTGCCCTTTGTCTGTGGGCCTCCAGGTTCATTGTTACATATTTCAAGGAAATTAGAAAATATGACTGAATTTAGTAAACTTCTCAAAATGAAGTTTACAAATAGAATATGTATTTGAGTTCATTTAAAAATGTATTGCTAATATCTATTAAATAGGCATTTTTTTCTTTCTTTGTTTTGCTTTTCTTAAATATGGCTTGTTATATATATCACCTCATCTCTGAAGACAAAAAATAAATATCAATGATGAATTTGCACACATGACACCCTTATGAAATTGATTTATATAGAAATCTGGACTTGAAGAGTTGTGACTTTACTATAACCATTCATTAACATGTATTGTTAGTTGGTGAACCTAGTGTCTGAGCCCACCTTTTCTGATAGAACCTAATTCATTGTTAACCTCACTCTTATTTAGTTTAATTTAGTTTAAGTCATTCTTTTTTTTTTTTTTTAAGATTTTATTTATCTTTAGAGGGGAAGGGAAGGAGAGAGGGAGAGAAACATCAATGTATGGTTGCCTCTCTTGCGTCCCCTGCTGGGAACTGGCCTGCAACCTACGCATGTGGCCTGACTGGGAATCGAACCACAATCCTTTGGTTCGCAGGCCTGCGCTCAATCCACTGAGCTACACCAGCCAGTGCTTAACTCGTTCTTAATATATTCAAATCATATTCTTTGGCTGTATGGTATTAAATTGGATGAAATACTTTCAAGGGACGGTATTTTTGAGAGAATTTGTTACCTAGAAATAATCCTTAATGTGAAAGAATTGGGAGAAGAAAAGCAGTTTGGTTTCACTTTGTCAAAAATTATTTACTTGCGTCCCGATTAGAGATTAAACCTACAACCTTTTGGTGTACAAGACAATGTTCCAGCCAACTGTGCCCACCCAGCCAGGGTCAATCTGAAAAGTTTTTGAATGTGGAATTCTAAAGTAATAAGTTATGCTATAGAATGATGTTCAGCAAATTGAATATCATCAAAGATGAGCGGTGCCATATAAAAGATGAGCAGTACCAGTTATTATAAAAGAACTCCAGGTCAGCGAGAAATCCCTGTAATTGGCCTTTTATCAAGTGTGCAATGTTGCTATACTGAGCTCTACTAGAAAGAACTGAAGGAAAGAGGGAGGCATATGCAACAAGTAAAAGCACTAGATAAGATACTAGATAAATATTTCTTATTTGAGGAGTGTTTGCCAGTGAATTTCTAAATAAATTAGAATCTTATACTAGTAAGATTTATGTCTTGAGAAACTAATGATACCTGCTTCACAGTTCATTTGGGAATATTATCTTCCATCTTCAGATAAATTGAGTATAACTCTAATAATGTAACTCGAATAACTTGAACATGGAAATATTTCAAATATTTGGTAAGTTTTGGGAGAAGGAAAATACAAAAAGGGATACTTATTGAAATGTGGGACCCAGAGTGTTGAAATAATTTACCCAAAATTATATAATTACAAAATGTATTTATTTGCTAGGGTTGCCATAACAAAGTACCAGAAACTGGGTGGTTTAAAGAACATAAGTTTATTGTCTCAGGGTTCTGGAGGCTGGCAGTCTGGATCAGGTGTTATCAGGGTTGGTTTCTTCTGTTGCTTTTGGTGTTCCTTGGCTTTTAGATGTAGGTGTACCACTCCAATCGCTCCATTCATGTTCATACAGTACTCTCCCTATCTGTGTATAAGTGTCCAATTTTCTCCATTTTATTAGAACACTAGTCATATTGGATTAGGGGCCTGTTCTACTCCATTGTGACTTCATCCTAACTGATTACATCTCCAATTACCCAATTTCCAAATAAAGTCACATGCTAAGATAGTACAGGGTTAGAGCTTTAACATACTGTATAAATTTGTGAGCACACAAACCTGTTACACACACAAAGTATCAGAGTTAAGACTAGAATCCAAGCCTCCTGATTACCATCTGGTGTGTTTTTTTTAATCACATATCACTGAGCATAGGAAAAATTCATATTGAATCATTTTATTTTATGTAAGACTTGCAGGAACGTGGCTGTTAAATATTTATAAAGCAACTCTTTAAAATTTGTGGTTTACTATTAATGCTTCTATTAAATCTCTAATAATGTGGTCTGTATTTTATCATTCAGGTTTCCTTAAAGCAAGGAATACACATAATTTTCTAGATTTGCCTGCTTGAAGTAGTTAACAAGAGGCTTGTTTTCATAGTTTTTAGGAAGGTCTTTTAAGCTTTACATACATCAGTTTTTGTTTAGGGTTTTTTATTTAGTATTTTATCTTAATTTCCAAAGTGCTTAAGTATTATTCAGGAGTTCTGAAGTCAAATCTGGCTTTAGATCTTGGCTCTGCTTCTTATGGATAGAGGTACCTTTGGGCAGATAACTTGATTTCTCTGAGCTTCACCTTTCTTAACCGGTTAAAAGTGGGGGGATAAGGTCTAAGAATGGGGTGATTATATGTATTAAATGAAATAACATAAAAGCACTTGCACAGTTCTTGGCACATGGTAGGCACTCAAATTTCTTCAGTTTGATTTTGTGAAATATTTGTATTGGAAATAAAGCCTGTTTTAAGAAACGAAATTATAGGAGAAGCCAGCAAAACCTTTTATTAAAGGGGATAAAATGCGGGTGATTTGTTAGAGCCAGGTATGTGTCATGTCATATTTGAACACATGCTCATGCATCCCTATAGGCATGTTCCTTCTATCAGGTGGTTCTTTTTCACTGCATGTGCATGTGCGCGTGCGTGCACACACAACTTAAGTTTCTACATGCTTTCTGAATGTTCCTGAAAGACTGTTTTTTCCTTGTTTCAATTTTGAAGAGGTATGTTGTGCTTTTTAAAAACTCAGATTTATTGAGATATAATTCGTATCCAGTAAATTCACCCTTTTTAAGTGTATAGTTATAGCGTTCACAAATGTATACGGTCATGTAATCATTACAACAGTTAGGATGTAGACGATTTCCATTACTGCAGAAAATTTTCTCCTAGCCAGTTGTATTTAGTTACTTCTGGCAACAACTGTTCTTGTAGTTTTGCTTTTTCCAGAATGTTATATAAATGAAATCATACAGTGTGCAAATTTTGGTGTCTGGCTTTTCATCTAGTGTAATGTTTCTGAGAATCATCCCTGTTGTTGCCATATCTCCAACTTGTTCCTTTTTATCACTGAGTACTATTGCACAGAATTTAAGTACCACAGTTTGTTTATCCATTCACCACTTAATACATACATATTTCTATCCTGTTTTGGACTACCATAAGTAAGACTGCTCTATACATTCATATGTAGGTCTTTGTGTAAAGATACGTTTTTATTTTTCTTGGGTAGATAACCTAGAATGGGATTCCTGGGTTATATGGTAAATGTATGTTTAACTTTATAAAAAGCTGCCAAAACTATTTTCCGAAGTGGCAGTGCCATTTTATATTCCTATCAACAATGAGAATTCTAGTTGCTTAACATTTTTGTCAGCTCTTGCCTTTTTTTGCCATCTTAACCATTCTAACAGATATATAGTAATACTTCATTGTGGTTTCTACTTGAATTTTCCTAATGATGTTGCACATCTTTCCATCTGCTTGGTCTTATCATACTTGTATTTTTATAATTAGACAAGTTTGGCAAGTATTTTCTGCCAACCCAACAAGTTGATTTTTGTCACAATCAGAAAAACATATTTGAATGTATATTTTGCTGATGTTGTGCTCTGAATTCTTAGGAGCCCTTGAAGGCTCTTTATCGTCTACTATAGTTTTGTAAAGATACCAATATTAATGGTTTTTGTGCAAGAGGCAACATTTCTCAGGGGTTTTTTATTTCATTTTAATTTTTTAGTTTGGGTTTACTGTTGCACACTCTTGTTTAATTAAAGCAACAAAAACTTATGCTTTAAATTACCTTCTAACAACTCATGGTGTAGTGAATTCAGGGATGTTGGTATTGCTGTTGATCTTCTTCATTGGAGTGAGTGTTATGAAGTCTCTTTGGTTCACTGAAGGAAGAAAACCGTGGCTGATAAAGAATGAGATTCTTTTGGTCCCCAAGTTAGATTTTATATTATCCAACACTTACTTGTTTTATAATTACACTTCGCCACTAGTGAGGGTTCATCACTTTAAAAAGATCACTTAATAAATTGACTGTAAGAAACCAAGAGACCACGAAACCATGACTAGTTGAAGCTCATCCAGAAACTAAGGCTCTGTCTAAAGTGGTCATGTCTTCAGGGTGGGATACAGGGTCAGGTAATGATTCCTGGAAACTTACGTGTAAACACAGTTTTATAAAGTGAGTTTTCTCCTGTTGTGAAAGAATTCAGGTGGTTTCATTTGGCTTTTAAAAAATTGAGAAATGTTTCTGGGTAAAGATGCATCTATTTTAATCTTCTTGCCCATGAAAAGAGTAGTAAAGAAGTTAAAAAAAATTTTAACCCGAAAAGGGAGAACAGGTGAAGAGACAATAGAAGATATCATTTTAGAAGCTGGAAAAAGTATGGACAAGTACTAAGTTAATTAGTAGACCTGAGGAGCTCAAATTCTAAGCAATAGTTTCAGAAGCTTAGAAGTAAATTTATATAACAATCACATAATACTTTACCAGTGCAAGGGACCTCTTGAAATAAGAATTTGGAGGTGGAAGTTGTTTAAAATAAGGAGGTTTCATTAAATATCAGTTTAAAAGCAGTTGCATCCCTAGATTTTCCTTCCCCCAACTCTAGCAGTTGAGTGATTGACCTACTCTAACCTGGCAAAGATGGGAAATTTATTCTGTAGAGAAGATAAAACAGTGGTCTCTGGACTAACAAGTTGGGCAAAAGGCACTAGAAACACTTGAAAGCAAGGAATCATATTTAATGAGGGGGATTAAGGGATTTTGTGAACTGGATACTGAGACCTCACTTTACTCCATCCTATCCCAAGAGCTTTGATATTTGAATAGCAGGAGCATCAAAAGGAGAGATCAGAGGAGAAAGGAATTTTCAGTGAAAAAATACAAGAAAAATTCATAGAAATAAAGGACGTGAGTTTTCACATTGAAAGGGCCAAGAAAGGTCCAGCATAATAGATGTGAAATACCCATATTGGAGACATGTCATTGTGGTGAGTTGGACAGTTGGAAAGACAGATGATTCTAGATGCTTCTGGAGGAAAAAAACAAACACAACAAAGGATGAGGATTCAAAACGACTGTGGACTTCTAAAGAACAACACTGGAAGCTAAAACACAATGGGCCAGACCTTCATTTTTCAGAAGAATTATTTTCAACACTGAATTCTGTATCTAGTCAGCCCACCAAGCAAGTTTTAAGGTGAATAAAAGCATTTTAAAATACTGAGGTCTTAAAAAAATTACTCTTGTGGTTTTCATATCGTATTTTACAGATACATACTCAGATACCTACAGATGAAATGGTATGTTTTGAATCTGCTTCAAAATCTACTTAGGGCACTGGCCAGGTAGCTCAGTTGGTTAAAGTGTTGTCCTGATAGGCCAAGGTTGCGGGTTTGATCCCTGATGAAGGCACATTCAAGAAGCACCCAATGAGTAAAATAAGTGGAATAGCAAATCAATATTTCTCTCTTTCCCTCTCTCTCTAAAATCATTAAATGAAGTTTTAAAAGATAATCCACTTAGGAGGGTCTGTATCAGGGGGATTTATAGATGAAACGAGTGACTGACTTAATAGCTATCAAAACTAAATAGTAGTACGTGACATTTTCCTATTCTTTTAATTTTTGCATGTATTTGAAAATTCCCATAATAAAAAGTAAAAAAAATACACAAACATTCTACAAACCTTACTTCTGAAAAATGTGCCCCTTCAAAACAAGGAAGTATTAAATAAGAGGAAGATTTGGCAGAGGATATTGTCCTCACATTGTGATCTCCAGGCCAAGTAGCATCAATATCAGCTGTGAACTTATTAGAAATGCACATTCTCAGGCCCAACCCCAGACATAATGAAGCATGAACTCTGGGTAATGAGGGCCAGCATTCTCTCTTAACAAACCCTCAAGTGATGTCAATGCATGCTAAAGTGAAGAACCATTCTTCTAAAGCAAGAAAAATAGCTATGCTCAAGTAAAGAGAGAATATTACTAGTGGTTTGTTCCATCTCATTTTCTTTTCCGTTTTTCCCTTTATTATTCTCTTTTATCTATGTATTTATTTTATTTATTATACTATTACATTTGTCCCGTTTCCCCCCTCATTGCCCTCTACCCTACACCCTCCTCCCACCCACGTTCCCCCCCTTTAGTTCATGTCCATGTGTCATAAGTCCTTTAGCTTCTACTTTTCCCACACTATTCTTGCCCTCCCCCTGTCTATTTTCTATCCACTGTCTATGCTACTTATTCTCTGTACCTTTTCCCCCTCTCTCTTGTTCCCACTCCCCTGTTGCTAACCCTCCATTTGATCTCCATTTCTGTGGTTCTGTTCCTATTCCAGTTGTTTGCTTAGTTTGCTTCTGTTTTAGGTGTGGTTGTTAATATCTATGAGTTTGCTGTCTTTTTACTGTTCATATTTTTTATCTTCTTAGATAAGTCCCTTTAACATTTCATATAAAAAGGGCTTGGTGATGATGAACTCCATTAACTTGACCTTATCTGAGAAGCACTTTATCTTCCCTTCCATTCTAAATGAAAGCTTCACTGGATAGAGCAATCTTGGATATAGGTCCTTGACTTTCATGACTTGGAATACTTCTTTCCAGCCCCTTCTTGCCTGTAAGGTCTCTTTTGAGAAATCAGCTGACAGTCTGATGGGAAATCCTTTGTAGGTGACTTGTGCCCTTATCCCTTGCTGCTTCTAGAATTCTCTCCTTCATTTTAACCTTGGGTAATGTAATTATGATGTGCCTTGGTGTGTTCCTCCTTGGGTCCAACTTCTTTGGGACTCTCTGAGCTTCCTGGAAGACTATTTCCTTTGCCAGATTGGGGAAGTTCTCCTTTATTATTTGTTCAAATAAGTTTTCCACTTGTCGCTCTTCTTCTTCCCCTCCTGGTACCCCTGTAATTCGGATGTTGGGACGTTTAAAGATGTCCTGGAGGTTCCTAAGCCTCCTCATTTTTTTGAATTCTTGTTTCTTTGTTCTTTTCTGTTTGGTTGTTTCTTTCTTCCTTCTGGTCCACTCCGTTGATTTGAGTCCGAGTTTTCCTCCCATCACTATTGGTTCCCTGTGCGTTTTCCTTCATTTCACTTATTGTAGTCTTCATTTGTTCACCTAATTTGCGACGAAAATCGACCAATTCTGTGAGCATCCTGATCACCAGGGCTTTGAACTGTGCATCTGATAGGTTGGCTATCTCTTGGTCACTTAGGTGTATTGGCTCTGAGGCTTTGATCTGTTCTTCTGGTTAAGCCATGTTATTTTTTTTGTTTGATTGGTTGAGCCTGATGCATAGCGAGGGGCAGAGTCTGATTGGTTGAGCCTGTTGCATAGCGAGGGGCAGAGTCTTAGATGTTCACCAGGGCAGGGCAACCCAGTGGCTGGGTTGGGATGCTGCATGTGGCGGCAGGGTCAGAGAGGGAACAATGATGCTTGTTCCACTCTCTCTCTCGGTTTTCAGTCCCTTCCGCCGCTTTTCCCAAGCAAACTGGGCCCTTCTGGTGCTCATTCTTGGCAGGGTGGGTTCACATATGTTCTAGGACCCTGTGGGTCTCTCCAGTATACTCTCCTGTGAGGCTGGGAGTCTCTCCAGGCACCTCAACCCCCACAAGTGTTTTCAATTGGTGTTTTTAGGCTTTATTTCCCAGTGCTGGGGCCCTGGGTTGCGTGGTCTGTCTCCCTGTTACTGCCTGGCTTATCTGCGCACTAATGTGTGTCTGTGGTCAGCCAGCCATCTTGTGCACCAGGGTCTGCTGCTGCCTGCACCCCCTGGGACCAGCAACCACTGCTTTTTCCTGCTGCGACCCCTCTCCGCCCCCCTTACAGGTCTGGATGAATGGTTGTCGGACTTCTGTACAGTTAATTTTCTGTCAGTTCTGGTTCTTTTTTGTCCTTAATTTTGGTTGTGAGAGGAGGCGCAGTGTGTCTATCTACACCTCCATCTTGGCTGGAAGTCCATCTCATTTTCTTAACTGCTTGCTCTCAAGACCTTGATAGTCTTGAGACTATCAAGGTGTTTAAATGACTATCTGATGTTTAAATGAATGGAGTCATCATACATAAAGGCAGAGAAATTGCTATTCGAGGTGCTGTTGGTGTTAGCAGTCTGAATTGACAATGGATGTAAAAGGTTCAGACTTTGGGAAACTCTTAAGTATAGTGATTGTCTCAGAAATTGATTAGTTACTGGGAGAACAGATGACCATCTCTAGACCAACCTGTCTGCTTTTCTTAACTGGCACCTTGATATTCTTTGCTTTCATTGCTCATTGAATTTTGCATTATTGAGAATAGACTATCTTTCCCTTCCTCCACTATGGAAAGCCTGTCTTTCTTCTGGGGCCACCTAGCCCACACCTTTTCAGTGAATCACTCCATCTTTTTAACTATAAGTTCTGTGTTTTGTTTTTTTTTTTAATGGACTGAGTAACTATGGTAAGCATTGTCTAGGTATTTTACTTGTTACTTCCTTTGTTGTCATGATAATCTCCTTATAGTGAAGCTAAATTTTATCTTATACTGTATATTTAACCTTTTCATATATATGTTTTTATCTTGTTTTGTCCTGTTGATTCTTATTATAAAAGAAATAGTAATTGCCTCCTCCTGTTTCAAGGTAGAAGGATTTCCATTAGCACAATTGTTCCCTAAGTTATGAGGCATGAAAAATGAGGAGTCAGGTGATTTCAAGTCTAAGCAATTGGTAGTTACCTTTCACAAAATTCTGGAATCCTGTGAGAGGAGAAGTTTGGGGAACCAGGCAAATCAGGTGATCAGTGTTAGATAAGTTGAGATGCATTTTAGGCTTTCAAGAGAAAATAATAGAGGAGGCTGATTTCACTCATATGTGGAATCTAATGAACAAACTGAACTAACAAGCAAAACAGAGACAGACTCATAGAAGGAGAACAAATACAGTAATGAGGGTGGTAAGGGGTGGAGGGATTGAGGAAAAAGGACTATTGGACATGGACAACAATGTGGTGATTGCTGTGAGGAGGGTGATATAAGGGGACTAAATGATAATGGAAAAAATATTTTTAAAAAATTGTAATCCAAAAAAGAAAGAAAGAAAATAATAGAGGAAGCAATTGAGTACAAGTCTGGAGGCCAGGGAAGAGGGCTTTTTGATTTTGCAACTATTTATGTTTCCCACTCCGCCCAATCTTTTCTATAATGATTGACAAAATGGTGGTTTTTCTACTCTATGAACTCCTACATTTATCAGCATTCTACTGTAAAAAAGTACAACACACAAAAAAATCCCCTTTTGTCCAATTTATTATCAGAATGGACTTGTCATTCTTGATTTATGCAGTGGATTATAACCCATTTCTATACTTGTGTATTTTGTATTTTGATGATCAAGTTTTTCTATATTTGGCTGAAAGCTCATTCCCTGTTCCTTTTGACATGCCTCTGTGGACCCCGCCTCCCAGCACTTCATGGCCTTTAGACTCAAGATTTTCCAGGTTCATCATATACATTACCTGTCCCAGTTGCAGATGAGCCTTGGTTGCTTTGGGTAGGGATATGGTATTAGAATGGGGTGGGAGTCTTAATAGTCAGTATAGACTTTGCTTTAGTCTTCCTGCTTTAAATATTGTACCCTTTTCTTCAGCTTTTCTTGATAGCCCCTAGTTTAGGGGTTCCTTAAGTTCAAAATACCTAGATAGAAAACCTCTAGTCTTCTGCTAGAGGGATAATTTGACTATTTTTAGAGAGTCTAAATGTTTCTTACTTTTAATCAGTCCTTCTGTTTGTAGCTTCAAAGGAACCTGGAACTTCAGATTATTGATTCTCATTCTTTTATTCTTTCTGTGGCTCTTTGACACAAATAAACTTGCTACTCAGCCTATCTTCTCCATACTGTACACTTAGGTTTCCCTAGTAGCATGTGACATAATCAATTTGCTCATCTCCTTTACATCTTCTAAAATTTGATCAAAACTTTTTTTGCTGTCCTCTTCTATTTGATTTTTTGTCCTAGTCTAATGCCTTTTCTTACTATTTTAATTTGATTTGATGAATGAATTGAGGTGAATATATTTAGTCTACCATTTTTAACTACAAGTTCTACATATTTTCAAAATAAACTTTGTCCTTTAACAGAAGTATTGCATATGATTTATAGAAAAATTTATAGGTAAGCAAATTAAGATAGTGAGCTCTAGTCATACAATTTTAAAGTAGTTACTGTTAGTCTTTCATACACTGTATTAAAATTGCTGTGTACTATTCCATGGAGTAAGTATTCTCTTCAGCTTTTGTTTTTTTTGTTTGTTTGTTTGTTTTAGGGTAGTTATCTTATTAGACTGTTAATTGCTATCAAAATGAACTTCCATGAATTTATGTGAGATATGTACCATTATGATCAGGACATAGGGGTAAACAATAGCAATCAGAAAACTCAGAAATTTTTAGAAATAACATAAAGAATTTTAAAGACTATGTTAGGAGAGATTTTGGTAGTACCACAGTTCAGATTGAGTGGGATGTAGTTTTAAGGAAATACGTACAACTGAGTAGAAACCTTAACTAATTGTACCATGTTTTTTCTAAAGAACAGTTGTTCTGTTCTTTATATGTAGAACTTGTAGTTCTGAGTCATATGTAGACTTTAAACATGCCCTGTTTTCAGCCCATTTGCACCTACTGTATATTAATGAATTACTGGTGAGACACAGCAGAATGGATGAACCTCAGTGTTATACTGAGTAAAAGCAGTGAACCACAAAGGAATACATATTGATTCCATTTACATAAATTTATAAAATTTGCAGACAGTGTAGTGCAAGAAAGCAATTTTTGGGTTACTTAGAACAGTAGACTGATCAGTTAAATTATTCACTTAGTTCTCCACAGAGTGTGTATGCTTCAATTCTGCAAGAAGCTTTTCTCAATAACTGGACTCCATTAAGATTTCTGAATATTTGTCATTCAGTTAACTTTGCAGTAGTTACTGTATTTATGAGTATTAAATGTCTTTTATGCATTTCTGTTTTCATAATTATTGAACAGGGGGTGCATTGTCTTGTTTTTTCCTTTTGCATCATTCTGACATACTCTACCTCCTGCCATAGTCCTAATCATGATGCCCAGCACATAGTGATTCAGAAAATGTTTTTGTATACTTTAGCCAGTCAGATCATGATTTGTTGTCTTAATCTTAAAGATATTGTTTATTTTTAGAGAATGGGAAGGGAGGGAGAAAGAGAGGGAGAGAAACATCAATCGCTCAGGGACTAAACTTGCAGTCCAGTCATGTGTCCCAACTGGAAATCAAACCAGCAACCTTTTGCCTTGTAGGACAACACCCAGCCAACTGAGCCACACCCATCAGGGCTGTGTTAATTTTAAAAGAAATTGTTTCATAGGCTAAAAAATGTTGTGGAGTTATATTATTTTTGCTAAATAAATTGATAAAGAGATAAAGGATGATGGTGTTAAATGGGGAGAGAATAAACAATAAACTCTGGAAGTACAGTGTGTAGCTTCTCATCAGCAAATAAGTCTCGTTACATCGAGGACTTGCTGTACTCTCTATCTGATGGATGAAGACATGGTATGTGATGTGATCCTGTCATATTTTAATTCATTTATTGGGCACAAAAACAAGGATATAAAATTTTAATCTTATATATTCTTAAGAAGAATGTAAAACAGTGAACCAAATAATTGACATTTTCACTAAATGTTTACATTTTGATACAGGCAGTTTCCTCAAACTATCCTACGTAGGTCTGATGTAATATTCATTTTATCTCTACTTTTTATTGAAAACTCTTCTGGCTGTTACTTTCGAAGACATATAAAAGCCTAGAAGTTAATTTGAGATACTTGAGAGGTAATGCTAACATCATTTTGTAATAAAAGATAGCAATATCTTGTTTATAAAATTTAATGAAATCAAAGTCTTTGTTATGAGAATTTACCTTGTTGGAGACAGGAAAAAAGTAGTAAATGTCTTTCCTAAAACTTATTTTGGACTTTTCTTTTTAATTGTGCTTTGAGTAGTGTTTCCACTAGTTAAGCTGACTAAAAGCATTTGGTGAAAAATATTCTCTTTTTTTGAAATATGTTTGTAGTTTATGTCAGCTCATTTGTGGGAATGGTGAATCAAATTTGGTATTTGGTAACTATGCCCTCGCTGTGCTCTTTATCTGAGATATCTTCACAAAAGTTATTTGAATAGAAAAAATAAGAGGGTCCCAACAGCCTGAACGGGTATATTCATGTTTTTACTACAGAATATGATACTGCTAAGAATATAATTAGTTTTCCTTTTCATTTTCTACTTTTTTCCCCCGCAGCCTCATGATTTTGATGAGTGTCGATTTGATATTAGTGTAAATGACAGCGTTTGGTATCTTCGTGCTCAAGATCCAGATCACAGACAACATTGGGTAGATGCCATCGAACAGCACAAGGTAGGGTCTCCAGTGTTTACCTTCCATCCTCTGATACACCATGCATTACTTAAGAGTTGTACATTGTTTGGGTGGTAAAGATTAAAGCAGTACAGAAGTAAATTTTTGAAATAATTTTATTTGTGGCACTTGAGCTGCAGCTTAGGGAATTAGCTGTGATAAATATTTTTAATTGTTGACTAAAACAAAATATACCCTTTTTAGTAAAACAAAACGATTTTCGTATTTACGATTTGCGTCATAATAAAAGTCATTTAATCCTAATATTTCAGTGTTTTTGTAGTCATCTATGCCCATTTGGGTAAAGTCTTAGTTGTAAACATTTGCAAATCACTTTTTCATAAATATGAAGCTATTTAATAATAAGGCTTTAGGGACTTGCGGCCAAGATGGGGCGTAGGCGGACACAATGTGCCTCCTCTCACAACCAAAATTAAAGACAACAAAGATTTATAAACAAGAAAACAACCAGAACTCAGAAAATTGAACTGTTTGGAAGTCCAAAAACAATTCATCCAGACCAGTAAGAGGGGCGGAGTCACGGCAGGAAAAAGTACAGGTGCGGACCAGGCACGCAGGCAGCAGTGACTGGCAGATCCCAGGTGCTCAGGCGGCGGCTAGTAGGCCCCGGGCACGGGGCGGCAACTGTGCAGACCCAGTGAGGCCGTGCAGGGCGGCTGGCTGACCACTTGGTCCCACGTTCACGCGCAGATAATCCAGGCAAAGGGGAAGCAGTGGAAGGGACTGGAATCTGAGAGTGAGCAGAGCAAGCGCCATTGTCTCCTCTCAGACCCCACCCCCACATACAGTGTCACTACCCAGCGACTGGGCTGTCCTGTCCTGGGGAACACCTAAGGCTCCACCCCTCACTACGTAACAGCTGTGACTAGACCAAAAAAAAAAAAGAAAGAAAGAAACAAAGATGGCTCAAACCAGAGAACAAATCAAAGCCCCAGAGCCAATTTATCTAAGCGACAAAGAGATTGCCAACCTATCAGATGCACAATTCAAAGTCCTGGTGATCAGGATGCTCACAGAATTGGTTGATTTTTCTCACAAATTAGATGAAAAAATGAAGGCTACAATAAGTGAAATGAAGAAAAATGCATGGGGAACCAACAGAGATGGGAGGAAAACTGGGACTCAAATCAAGGGAGTGGACCAGAAGGAAGAAAGAAACAACCAAACAGAAAAGAACGAAGAAACAAGAATTCAAAAAAATGAGGAGAGGCTTAGGAACCTCCAGGACATCTTTAAACGTCCCAACATCCAAATTACAGGGGTACCAGGAGGGGAAGAAGAAGAGCAACAAGTGGAAAACTTATTTGAACAAATAATAAAGGAGAACTTCCCCAATCTGGCAAAGGAAATAGTCTTCCGGGAAGCTCAAAGAGTCCCAAAGAAGTTGGAACCAAGGAGGAACACACCAAGGCACATCATAATTACATTACCCAAGGTTAAAATGAAGGAGAGAATTCTAAAGCAGCAAGGGATAAGGGGACAGTCAGCTACAAATGAGTTCCCATCAGGCTGTCAGCAGATTTCTCAAAAGAGACCTTACAGGCAAGAAGGGGCTGGAAAGAGGTATTCCAAGTCATGAAAGACAAA
>PVKU01001743.1:97398-226629 GCA_004027475.1 Anoura caudifer
AGTTCAAGGAGTTCATCATCACCAAGCCCTTATTATATGAAATGTTAAAGGGACTTATCTAAGAAAAAGAAGATAAAAAATATGAACAGTAAAAAGACAGCAAACTCACAGGTATTAACAACCAGACCTAAAACAAAAGCCAACTAAGCAAACCACTACAACAGGAGCAGAAACACAGAAATGGAGATCACATGGAGAGCTAGCAGTAGGGGAGTGGGAGGAGGAGAGGGGGGACAAGGTACATAGAACAAGTAGCACAGACCGTAGGTAGAAAATAGACAGGGGGAGGGCAAGAATAGTGTGGGAAATGTAGAAGCTAAAGAACTTATGACACATGGACATGAACTAAAGGGGGGAATGTGGGTGGGAGGGGGTGTGCAGGGTGGAGGGGAATGAAGGGAAAATGGGACAATTGTAATAGCATAATCAATAAAATATAATTAATAATAATAATAAGGCTTTAGAAAGTCTTACATAAATACATAAGCCACATTCTTGTAATTTAAAGATCGTCTTTGACTTTTGTAAGTGGTAAGTACACTAAAGAAATATATGATATTAATAAATCTGCATGTTTAGATAACTCATTGTATCATGGTAAAACAAGGAATAGGGAAAGTTATAAATTTAACTTACTATGCCATTCCTGAGTATGATTTCAAGAGAACTTTGCACTTGTTCACATACTTGTCTGTACTTGTTCATTTGGGTTTCAGAGTTGTAGTTGAAACACCTGTTTTGGTTGACAGGCACAAAATATGTACACACAAAACAAGAAAAACCAGTCTGGCCTGGGGTACTACAGGCACGTTCTTTTTTGATATTGATCATGTGTTAGGTTTTTTTAAATTAATTTTTTAAGTATATTTTATTGATTATGCTGTTGCAGTTGTCCCAAATTTTTTCCTTTTTGCCCCTCTGCCCAGTACCCCCCTTGATCATGTGTTAGTTTTTATTGTCTCATTATTGACCCTGAATTTATCCCAGTGTAAAGAAAACTGACTGTGATGCCCATCTTTTTCTCCTTATTTTAGCTTTAGTATTATATTGGTTTTAAAACTTTAGTGACTCTTAATTGTCTTGGTATTACTAGCTTTAGAAAAGCATTTAAGCATGGAAAAATGCGAAACAGTTTTTTATTATTTCAGAGAGAATTATGTAAGCTAGGATTCCAGAATCTTACTGCTTTGGAGCCAGGCCTACCTGAAGTTAGACACTGCAAGCCTACCATAATTTGTTGTGATAATTTATCTCTTAATGCATGTAAAGAACACATGGGATTATATATTTAAAATTACTTACCAGAGTGGCTGATGTGCCTTCCCATTTATGACATAGTGGGGGGGAAAATGAGCTTTGAGTCACGACTAAATTCGCTAAAATTTACCACGTTGTTTCTGGATGAAGAGTTCTCAGTGAGAGTTGCTAAATGTGCAGATAAAGAGAGTAGCCTCGTTTGTGAATTTAATCAGAGTCAGTCCTCTTAATAATGATTAAAGCTATTATTAAGTAGAATTAATTTCTATATTTTTAACTGAGATGACTTTTAAAGGCTTCATCAGTTGATTTAGGGCTAGTTTTTTCTGTTTAATTAAGCATAATTTGTTTTACTTGTTTTTCTTAGTAAAGCTGACCAGAATTGTTTGCATGCTCCAATTTTGTATTTCCTTTTTGAGTGAAGAAGTATACATGAAACATATATTTCTACCATATTATTGATTTCTTTGTGTCTTTGAACAATAGATAGAATCTTTGGTTCTCTTTCAGAGCACTGTGACTTAAGCTGAGATAACAAATTTTTGGTGAATTTAAGTTCTTAGGAAAAAGGTTCGACAGCAGGGTTCCAGATACATTGTAAACTTTTCTTTTCTGATTTCTAAAGATAGTTCATTCATAGGCATGGAAGGAAGAATCATTGTTAATGGTTATTCTTATTAATACTTACTTAATTACTTAATTTTAATGTAAAATACATGGTATGTACCAACTAAGTAACATACCAGTGAAAATTTAAATTGCATGCAAATTATAAAAATAAATTGAGTTGTTAAACTAACATCTAAGAGGGAGAAAATTCAAATGCTATCACTAAACATAATTAGCAAAGTTTTCTTTTTTTCCATAGACCCAGAATTAAAGAGGTAGTAGGGAGATGTTTTCTGATTCATTCTTCATTATCAGTAAAGAATGTTGAATGTAGAAATTATTTTTAATTTTACTATTTAAGCATGCATTGGTGTATTGCTCTTCACAATTTATATCAAAATATTAAAGCATTGTGGTAATGTTGATGATGATAATGATAACTAGATAATGACAGTGATTAGAGTTCTACTATTTTTTGAGGATCACCAAGTACTAATTATTTTGTTTGTACTTCATGTGCTTTATTTCTCCCTGCTATCCTGAGAGGTGAGGGAAGTATTGTTTTACAGAAGAGAGAGCTAAGGTTTAGATTAAAATTAAGTAACTTGCCTGAGACTCTATTACCTTTTAGTTCATGGATGCTTAGGATTCAGTTTTATGTTGATTCTGCTTTCTATCATTTACTGTTGGTAGACTGAATGCTTGACAATAATTTCCATAAGCTCACTTATTGCAAGTTAGAGTGTATCATCTGAGGTTTACTACCATATATATGCAAGACAAATATGAATTCATCTTCCTGTCCATGGAATGTGAAAAAGAGCATTTTATTGTATTAATTAGTGTTTGAATACTGGATTCTGGGATCTGATAAATAAGGGATTGAATCCTGGCACTCTTAGTAGCTGTGTGACACTGGTACGTTAAAGAAGGAAAAATGCATCGATATGCAGGAACTGCCTTGACCCCTCCCTCCTGCAAAAACAAATAAGCAAAATAATGCAGTCATGATAAACCAGGAGTGTTGTACTTTAAAGTCGACCTGGGTTTCCATCATGCCAATCTTTCAATTAATAGTTACTTCCTCATTGTACCAGTGTCCTTAATGATTGTTAGGACACTAGGAATAGTGGACCTCTTTCTCTTCCGATATCGTTGGATGAGCCTTCATTGCCTTTTTGTTGTTGTTGCTATTGGGCCTTTGTTAGGGCTTCCCTGACTGGTGTAAATAATTTTCAATTTTCAATATTTGGAAGAAGTTTGAGGTTTCTGTTCTTTTCTTTCCCAGGAGGTCCTTATGCTCATTATAATAACCTCTATATATTAGTACATCTCTCCCCCGCTCCCACTCTTCCTCCATCTCCATTTCTCTCTGTCCCCCTCCTTCCCACTCTCACACACACACACTATACCACACCACACCAGCAGTTCTATCTTATAGGACCTCTAGAACAATAATAGTGTGATGATGATAGCTGCCATTTTTGAGAATTAATGTATGCCAGATGCAGTAATAAACACTTTATGTACATTATCTCATTTTACTCTCACAGCCCTGTGAGTTTAACAGTATTATCCTATTTTTACAGATTAGGAAATGGAGACATAGAGAGGTTAAGTAACTTGTCCAAGGTCAAATGGCTAATTAGTGTAGGAGCCAGCATTTAGACCTAGGTCTGTCTGACCTGACAACCAGAGCTTTTGGCCAGCAAGCACTTCTGCCATCCTTTAAGTATGCATTTATTTACATATATTTTCTTGACTTAAATCATGGGCTTTTTGAATCACAATATTCTCATATTATTGTATGTTCTTCATCTCTCTAGTGGCTTTTTTTTACACCATAAGCTCATAAAGGTTCAGATATACAACTTCTTTGTAGTAAAAAGCAAAGCTTTGGGCACATAAGAGTTCCAGTTGGAATAATTTAGAGAATTGTAAAACAGATTTTTATGGGGGAAATATGTGATTTTTGAAGTTTTTTTTCTTTTAATCTTTAGAATTAGTGTTAGAATGTCTGCTGACAAAAATACAATATAGAGGTCTGTATTTTCTGTCTAGCTCTGGTGATTTGTCCCCCTTGGTATTTATTCCAGGATGACTTGCTCACTACAACAAAAGTTTTAAAAAGATAATTCTATGATACAGATTTTTTCAATATATTAGAAATTGCATAATTCAGTGTGACATTAGACAGTGGCCCCTGTGGAAGATATTCCTGAAGTCATTCTTAAATTTGAAGGATCTGTTTCAATTTAAAGTACAGAAAGGGACATATATATGCCAGACCAGTAATTCTCTTTTGAAATAGCTTGCTGGCCTTACTGTGTGGGGTTCATTCATATTCTGCATTTCTGCTAGGATTTAAGACAGCACTAAATAAATGATTTTTAAAGATGTGGTTTTGTTTTCATTAATAAATATTTTGGCCACCTCTGTTGCCTTGAGATGAAATGAGATGGTGCTTGTGAAAATTATCTAAAAACTAAAAATATATGAAACTTAAGTTTTTGGTTCTGACAGTTTGTGGTAATCATGACATTCCTTTATGTCCATAAGAGAGCAGCCTTATTAGATCCTGATATTTTGTTGGTCATTGGACCACACAGACATTCCCCACATTTTGGAAACTATCCAAGACTTGAAGAGTCAGAGGAAAACACACAATTAGGGAGAAAGAATTGAAATGGTAATTTTTTTTAATGTATTTTATTGATTATGCTATTACAGTTGTCCCATTTCACCCCTTCATTCCCCTCCACCCTGCGCAACCCTCCCACCCACATTCCCCCCTTTAGTTCATGTCCGTGTGTCATAAGTTTTTTAGCTTCTACATTTCCTATATTAATCTTGCCTTCCCTCTATTTTCTACCCACTGTCTATGCTATTTATTCTCTGTACCTTTCCCCCCTTCTCCTTCTCCCACTCCCCTGTTGCTAACCCTCCATGTGATCTCCATTTCTGTGGTTCTGCTCCTGTTCCAGTTGTTTGCTTAGTTTGCTTTTGTTTTAGGTGTGGTTGTTAATATCTGTGAGTTTGCTGTCTGTTTACTGTCATACTTTTGATCTTCTTTTTCTTACATTAACCCCTTTAACATTTCATATAAGGGCTTGGTGATGATGAACTCCTTTAACTTGACCTTATCTGAGAAGCGCCTTATCTTCCCTTCCATTCTAAACGAAAGCTTTGCTGGATAGAGCAATCTTGGATGTGGGTCCTTGACTTTCATGACTTGGAATACTTCTTTCCAGCCCCTTCTTGCCTGGAAGGTCTCTTTCAAGAAATCAACTGACAGTCTGATGGGAACTCCTTTGTAGATGATTCTCTGCCTTTATCCCTTGCTGCTTCTAGAATTCTCTCCTTCTTTTTAATCATAGCTAATGTAATTATGATGTGCCTTGGTGTGTTCCTCCTTGGTTCCAACTTCTTTGGGACTCTCTGAGCTTCCTGGACTTCCTGGAAGTCTATATCCTTTGCCAGATTGGGGAAGTTCTCCTCTATTATTTGTTCAAATAAGTTTTCCACTTGTTGCTCTTCTTCTTCCCCTTCTGGTACCCCTGTAATTCGGATGTTGGGACGTTTAAAGATGTCCTGGAGGTTCCTAAGCCTCTCCTCATTTTTTTGAATTCTTGTTTCTTCCTTCTTTTGTGTTTGGTTGTTTCTTTCTTCCTTTGGTCCACTCCGTTGATTTGAGTCCGAGTTTTCCCCCCATCACCATTGGTTCCCTGTGCATTTTCCTTCATTTCACTTATTGTAGTCTTCATTTGTTCATCTAATTTGTGAGAAAAATCAACCAATTCTGTGAGCATCCTGATCACCAGTATTTTGAACTGTGTATCTGATAGGTTAGCTATCTCTTGGTCGCTTGGATGAATTGACTCTGGGGCTTTGATCTGTTCTCCCGTTTGAGCCATTTTTGTATTATTTTTTTTCTTGTTGCACCTGTTACCTAGTGAGGGGCGGAGCCTTAGGTTTTACCAGGGCTGGGCAGCCCAGTCTCTGGGTCCTGAGGCTGTATGTGGGGTTGGGGTCCGAAAGGGAAAAATGGCACTTGCTCCGCTCTCTCTGGTATTTCAGTCCCTTCCACCGCTTTCCCTAAGCAAACTGGGCCCTTCTGGTGCTGATACCCGTGTGGGTGGTCTTGGGCACGTTCTAGGACCCTGTGGGTCTCTTCAACAAACTCTCCTGTAAGCCTGGGAGTCTCTCCTGGCACCTCAACCCCCAAAAGTGTTTTCAGTCGTTGTTTTTTAGTTTTTATTTCCTGGCGCTGGGGCCCTGGGTTTCAAGGTCTGTCTGACTCCCCGTTTTTGCTGGATTATCCGTGTGAATGTGGAACCGCCTGGTCAGCCAGCCGCCTTGTATGCTTCACTGGGTCTGCTCATTGCCACCCTGTGCCCAGGGTCCGCCGTGACCTGCACACTTATGGCTCCTGAGCACCAGAGTCCACCAACCTCCCCTTTTTGCTGCTGGGACTCCGCCCCTCTTAACAGTCTGGATGAATGGTTGTCAGACTTCCGTACAGTTCAATTTTCAGTCAGTTCTGGATGTTTTCTTGTTTCTAAATCTTTGTTGTCCTTAATTTGGGTTGTGCGAGGAGGCACAGTGTGTCCACCTACACCTCCATCTTGGCCCTGAAAGGGTAATATTTACAGATGTTGATTTTCTGTAGTGGGAATCTTTAGGCAGTTTTTTTATAATTTAATATTTGTGGATTTGTACTTACCCTTTTTGAAGCCTCATTAATTTATATGTGAAGCTCTATTGAATACTTTCAGAAGAAAGCTTTAATCTCAAACTGAGTAGCTTAAGGATTTCTGTCTGAGGAAATAATATAGAAAACAATTTTGAAACAAATTTAATACATTTTACTTGAAGTGGATGTGAAAAAAAGTTTCTTACCAAAAGATTCTCATGGTTGAGCCGTCTACATGTACCCAATACTCATTTTAAAGATCTTTTAAAACTTGTGTTGCTATTTGCCATAATGAAAATTTTCCCCCATGCTACCTCAGAGTCTGCTTGAATTTGGTGCTTTTCCTCTAATTTTAGAAAAAATTTCTGCTTATTTTACACCTTAATTTCTTTTGTGTTAAATTTGACATTCCCTTATTAGAAAACTATTTTAAAATAGCAAGGTGGCAAAATATACTTGTTACTACTTAACATTTTAAGTATCAAAATCATATAAAGCTGTTATCCATTTGCCATTTTTTATTTCATCTTTATTATATATTTTTCCATCACCATTTCATCCCCTTACACCCTCCATTGCTGAGCAATGACCACACTGTTGTCTATGTCCATGAGTCCTTTTTGCTCCATTGCTCCACCCACTAACCTTCCCCCCTCCCCAACTAGCTGTCATCTACTCTCCATCTATGAGTCTGTCTCTGTTTTGCTTGTTAGTTCACTAGATTCCACATCTGAGTGAAATCATATGGTATATGTCTTTCTCTGACTGACTTATTTCACTTAGCATAATGTTCTCCAGGTCTATCCATACTGTTGCAAAGGGTAAATTTTTCTTTTTTTTTTTTTATATAACTGAGAATTCCATTGTGTAATTGTCCCATAGCTGTTTTCTCCACTTATCTACTGATGGAGACTTGAGCTCCTTACATACCTTTGCAATTGTGATTAGTGCTACAGTGAATATAGGGGTGCTTATGTTCTTCTAAATTAGCGTTTTGGATTCCTTCAGATATATTCCCAGAAGTGGGATCACTAGTCAAAAAGCAGATCCATTTTTAATATTTTGAGGTGTCTCCATACTACTTTCCACAGTCACAGCACCAATCTGCTTTCCCACCAACAGTACGCAGGAGTTCCCTTTCTCCACATCCTCACCAGTACTTGTTGTTTGTTGATTTATTGATGATTATCTTCTGACAGGTTTGCATTTCTCTGATGATTAGTGATGCTGAGCATCTTTTCATATGTCTATTGGCCATCTGTATGTCCTCTTAGGAGAAATGTGTATTCAAGTTTTTTGCCCATTTTTGAATTGGGTTGTTTGTGGTTTTGGTGTTGAGTTTTGTAAGTACTTTATAAATTTTGGATATTAACCTCTTATCAAATGTATTGGCAAATATGTCCTTCCATTCTGTGGGTTGTCTTTTTATTTTGTCGATTTCCTTTGCTGTGCAATAACTTTTTAGTTTGATATAATGCCATTTGTTTGTTTCTTTTGTTTCCCTTGCCCAGGGAGATATGTCTGATAAAAAAATTGCTACGAGCAATGTCCGAGATTTTGCTGCCTGTGTCTTCTTCTAGGATTTTTATGGTTTCCGGTCTAACCTTTAAGTCTTTGATGCATTTTGAATTTATTCTTGTGTGTGATGTAAGAAGGTGGTCTAGTTTCATATATATATGTGTGTATATATATATATATATATGTTTTGTCACTTATCTGTCCAACTTTCCCAGCACTGTTTATTGAATAAACATCCTTTAACCCATTGTATGTGCTTGTGTCCTCTGTAGAATATTAATTGACTGTGAAGGTGTGGGTTTATTTCTGGGCTCCTTATTCTGTTCCATTATTCTATGTGTCTGTGTTTATGCCAGTGCCAGGCTGTTTTGACTACTATGGCCTTGTATAATTTGATATTAGGTATAGTGGTTTCTCCAACTTTGTTCTTTCTCAG
Organism: Anoura caudifer; assembly: GCA_004027475.1. Lineage (NCBI taxonomy): Eukaryota > Metazoa > Chordata > Mammalia > Chiroptera > Phyllostomidae > Anoura > Anoura caudifer. Next base: position 105,912 of record PVKU01001743.1, read on the forward strand.
GATCACCCTTGCTATGTGGGGTCTTTGTGGTTCCATATAAATTTTTGAAATATTTTGGTCTACTTCTGTGAAATATGTCATTGGAAACTTGATAGGAATTGCATTGAATCTATAGATTGCCTTGGTAGCATGAACATTTTAATGATGTTAATTCTTCCTACCCATGAACATGGTATGTTCTTCCACTTACTTGTATCTTTTTCTATTTCTTTCTTTGGCGTCTTATAACTTTCTGTATATAGGTCTTTTTACATCTAACTTGGTTAATACCTAACCAAGGTATTACCTTTCTTCACTATCTTAAAATTTTCCGAATATAGGTCTTTTATATCCTTGGTTAGGTTATTCCTAGGTATTTTATTATTTTTGATGCAATTGTGAATAGGATTGTTTCCTTAATATCCCTTTCTGTTAGTTTGTTATTGGCATATAAGAATGCAATCTATTTCTGGATGTTAATTTTGTGTCCTGCTACTTTGCTGAATTCATTTGTCAGTTCTGGTAGTTTCTTGGTGGAATCTTTGAGGTTCCCTATGCACAGTATCATGTCCTCTGCAAATAGATTTACTTCTTCCTTTCCGACTTAGATACCTTGTACTTCTTCTTCTTGTCTAATTGCTGCACCTAGGACTTTCCAGTACTATGTTGAATAAGAGAGGTAAAAGCAGACATCCCTGTCTTGTTCCCAATCTAAGGGGAATGCTTATAGTTTGTTACCGTTGAGTATGATGTTGGCAGTGGGTTTGTCATATATGGCCTTTATTATGCTTAGGTATGTTCCCTCTGTTCCCACCTTGCTGAGAGTTTTGATCATAAATGAGTGCTGGATATTATCAAAAGCTTTTTCTGCATCTATTGATATGATCATGTGGTTTTTATTCTTCATTTTATTTATGTGTTGAATCACATTTATTGATTCGCAAATGTGTCAACCTTGCATTTCTGGAATAAATCCCACATGATCATGGTGTATGATCTTTTTGATACACTGTTGTATTGAGTTTGCTGATATTTTGTTGAATATATCTTACTGAATATTTTGTTGAATATTTTAGCATCTAAGTTCATCAGGGATATTGGCCTATAATTTTCTTTCTTTGTAATGTCCTTATCTGGTTTTGGAATTAGGATAATAATGGCCTGGTAAAATGAGTTTGGAAGCCCTCCTTTCTCTTGAGTTGGATGAAACAGTTTGAAAAGGAAAGGTGTTAGTTCTTCCTGGAATCTTAGGTAAAATTCACCTGCGAAGCCATGTGGTCCAGGGCTTTTGTTTGCTGGGAGTTTTTTGATAACTGCTAAGTGTAACCTTCCCTGTTCAGATGCTCTAATTCTTCCTGATTTAGTTTTGGAAGCTTGTATGTTGCTAGGAATTTATCAGTTTCATCCAGGTTGTCCAGCTTTTTGGCATATAGCTGGTCATAATATTTTTGGTGGTTATTTCTCCTCTTTCATTTCTGATTTTATTTGTTTGGGTCCTTTCTCTTTTTTTTCTTGATGAGTCTGGTTTAAAGTTTGTCAATCTTGTTTATCTTTTCAAAGAACCAGCTCTTGGATTCATTGATCTTTTGTATTGTTTCTTTTTGGACTCTATTTTGTTTACTTTTCTGCTCTGATCTTTATTATTTCCTTCCTTGTACTTAATTTTGGCTTTATTGTTCTTTTTCAAGTTCCTTGAAGTGTGAAGTTAGATTGTTTATTTGGGCTTTTTCTTGTTTTTTGAGGTAGGGCTATTATGCCATGAATTTCCCACTTAGGTTTGCTTTTCCATTGTCCCACAGATTTTGGATTGTTGTTTCCTCATTTTCATTCATTTAAAGGTATCTTCTGATTTCTTCCTTGATCTCATTGTTGACCTATTCATTGTTTAATGACATGTTATTTAGCTTCCATGTCTTTGCATGTTTTTCAGAGTTCTTGTGATTGATTGCTAGTTTCATAGCATTGTGGTCAGAGAAGGTGCTTGATATGATTTGTCTTCTTAAATTTATGGAGACTTGTTTTGTGTCCTAGCATGTGGTCTGTCCTAGAAAATGTTCCTTGTTCACTTGAAAAGTATGTATATTCTGCTGCTTTGGGATGAAATGCTCTGGGGAGATCAGTGAAATCCATTTGATCTATGTGTTTTTTTAAGACTGCTGTCTCCTCGTTTTTCTGGCTGGAAGATGTATCCATTGAAGTCAGTGGAGTGTCAAAATCCCTGACTATGATTGTGTTTCTGTCCAACTCTACCTTTATGTCAATCAAGATTTGCTTCATATATTTAAGTGCTCCTATGTTGGGACTGTAAATGTTTCCTAGGGTTAAATCCTCTTGTTGGATTGTTCCCTTTATCATTATGTAATATCCTTCTTTGTCTCTTACTATAGCCTTGGTTTTAAAGGCTCTCTTGTTGGTTGTAAGTACTGCTGCTCCAGCTTTGTTTTTCTTTTGCATGAAGTATCTTTTTCTAACCCTTTACTTTTTTTCTGTGTATATCTTTCCATCTGAGATGAATCTCTTGGAGACAGCATGCATATGGGTCTTGTTTTCTTAACCATTCAGCTACCCTATGTCTTTTGGTTGGACCATTGAAGCCATTTATATTTAAGGTGATTATTGATATGTATGTAGCACATGCCATTTTATTGGTTTATGGTTTCCTCCCTCCCCTCCCCTCTTTAAAGCAAGCCCTTCAACATTTGTTGCAGTGCTGGTTCTGTATTAAACTTCTTTAGCTTTTTCTTGTCTGGGAAAGCTCCTTATTTCTCCTTCGATTTTTAGCAGTAGCCTTGCTGGGTAAGCCTTGAATATTTCATGCCACTCCCTTCTGGCCCAAAATGTTTCTGTTGAGTAATCAGATGTCAGTCTAATTTGTCCTCCCTAATAGGTTACTACCTATGTTTCTCTTACAGATTTTAGGGTTCTCTCCCTGCCTCTAAGCCTTGTCATTTTAATTATCATGTGTCTTGCTCTAGGCCTCTTTGGGTCCAACTTGTTTAGGACTCTCTGAGCTTCCTGGGCTTGTATGACTTTTTCCTTCACCAGATTAGGGAAGTTTTCGGTCATTATTTCTTCAAATAGGTTCTCGATATCCCTCATTCGCTCTCTTTTCTTGGCATACCCATGATACAGACATTGTGACGCTTCATAGTGTCTAAAATGTTTCTTAGGCTCTCCTCATACTTTGTAATTCCTTTTTTTTCTTTTTGCTGCTCTGGGGTTTTTTTTCTATCTTGTCTTCCAAAACACTGATTTGATATTCTTCATCTAACCTACTGTTTATTCCTTCCAGTGTATTATTTCTTTTAGATAGTGCATTATTTATTTCTGACTGGCCCTTTTTCATGGTTTTTATGTCTTTTTTCATGCTGTTGAGTATCTTGTAATCATTAAATTTCCCATCTGATAAATTGCTTGCCTCCATTTCATCTAGTTCATCTGGAGAATTCTATTGTCTTTTCATTTGGGGTCTGTTTCTTCATCTTCCCATTGTCGCTGCTGCTTAGCATTTTCTGTCTTAGCTGCTAAAGTAGTCAACCCCAAAACAAACCAGTTTGTTAATCTAATCAAGCTGCAATTGGCAGCTGAGCTTAAGTACCACCGACTGGGGCAGAGTACTGTATTTTGCCCTGTATACTATGCGCTTTTTTGCCCAAATTTTTTAGGGAAAAATAAGGATGTGCATTATACGTAGGTGTACGTTATACAAGGTAAAATACAGCAATTCCTGTGGCAGGGCTGTTGCTTCCCTTTAGGCTGATGCCACTTGGAGAGGAGTACTCTGAGAAAGATGGCTTCTGCAGCATAGTGATCCTGCTAGCTGTACCTTCAGTTCTCTCCCCCAAGCCACCAGCCCCATACTCACCTCAAACGTCCTTAGTTCATTCTACCCTTTCTCTGCTGGAACTCTGGGTAAATAGCAGCAAATGAAATTTTGTGCATTGGCCCTTTAAGAGACTCTTTGCATATCCAGCTGTTTCTCCCTGGCCAACAGAAACCTTGCTGCTTTTCTTTCTTTCTTTTCTTTTTCTTTTTTATTGATTTATTTATTTTTTTAGATTTTATTTCTAGAGAGAGGAAAGAGAGGGAGTGAAACATCTACGTGTGAGAGAAACATCTTTTGCTTGCCTCTCACTCACCTCCAGCTAGGGACCCAGGCGTGTGCCCTGAGCGGAATGGAACTGGCATCCTCTTGGTTCGCAGACTGGTGTTCAATCCAGTGGGCCACACCAGCCAGGGCTCTGCTGCTTTTCACAGCTGGGTGTTACCTGAGTTCCTTTTCTGCTCTGCTCCTCAGCCTACAGGCTGGGGAGCCCAGCTTGGGGTTTAGATCCCACACTTCTCAGGGGACCCCCTCCCCCCGCCCCCGGCTGCCGAACTACCCCTCCACAACTTAAGCTGCCGCATCTCCGCACTCCCTACCAGTGTTGCGGTAAGGTGGTTTCTTCTGTCTGACCTTGGTTATAAAGGCTTTTCTCCAGCTGGTGTTTAGTTGGTTATTCAGGATGATTTCTCTACAATTTAGTTGTAATTCTAGATTGGTTTTGGGAGGAAGTTAGTGTAGCTTCCACTTACTCCTCTGCTATCTTGGGTCAACCTCTGTTTGCCAATTTTTAATCAACTTTAATTTCAGAAAATTTTCTTAACAGACAATAAAGTTTCGTTGTATACTTGTCTGCTTTATAAATGATTTTCATATAAACTTAGCTTTGCATTTTGAATCTGATTTAATTGGCAAAGGCTTAAGAATGCAAATACAACTTTTTAAATTACTATTTTTAGTATATGTTTGATGTAAGTCATTTTATGAGATCTATGGATTAGAACCAATTTTCCATTTACCTATTTGCATCATACCACATTGATGGAGGGAAGAAAATGGAATCAAATTTTACTTCCTTGCATTCGAGAGTTTTGATTTTTGAAGGAAGTGTAATTTAGTAGCTGCTGTTGTCATCAGGGCTGTCAGGTAAGTTGTAGAAAAACCCAAGTACATGGAATCACAGCTGAAGTTGATTAACCAGCAAAGAAGCGTCAGTGTGTCTCTGCATGTTTTTCTTATTAAGATCAGGAATTTGCTTAGTTCCCAACAGTGGGAGTTAATGGGTAAATTGCTTGCAGCGATCCATGCATGGCTAATAATTTTTTTAAAACATCTAAATGTAGATGGTGTTACACTACCAGTACATTATAGTTGATAAAATCAAGGAAGAAAACAGGGTACCAACCCTCTTTAATATTCTTAGTATTCTGGAATAAAAATAATTCAGCTGTCAAGGGCTTTTAAAATAACTTTGTTCATTTTTGTTACCTGCAATTTTTGAAATTTGAATTCACCTAAGCCAATATTTGCACCTCTATTTCCAGTTACCTAAATACTTAATAAAAAGTATATTATCTTGAAAAGAGGGAATAGATATCAGTAATTTATAGAGTTTTCATCTGAGTTCTTTTTTCTGAGGAAGGTGTTTATCATTGACCATGATGGTAAAAAAGGAATTGGAGGATTTTACATGGTACAGGTAGTATGGCTCCACTCATGTTACCTTGAGAAATGGGAATATTGCCAGGAATGAGGAAAATTTGGAATGCTGTCTATACAGATATCCGAAACTATACTTAGCTCAGAGTGATCTTATTGTTAACAGAACCCAGCTACTCTCACCCTGAGTAGGTTAGATTCATTCTATTATTCTCTTTCATAGTTCCTGTTTTTTCATAACTTTTGCCCTCCCATCCTACTGTTAGTTTTTTCTTCCTTGGTTTATCATGACCTTTTCTGATCGTTGGCTTTTTTTGAGCTTCAACTCCTACTGCTAACTCCCTAATCTCTTGGCATTTCCCAGAGTAAATGTCTTAAGGAAATTTGATTGCCTTTTCACTCTAGGTTACTATGTATTGGCCACCTTAGTCCATTTATAATCAATTGTGTATTTACTTACTCTTAAAGGATAGTGTAGGACTGGCAGTTGTACAAATAATGTTCTGAAAGTATATTGTATAATTCAGTATAATGTTTACCAAATTTGCAAGTTTTTATCATGTTTAACACATATTATCTACTAACAATTCAGGTGAGTATTACTAGATCTTCAGCTTATTTCTCTAGTCTTTATTAGTCTATAATTTCTTTGCAGAATGTTTCTTTAGATAAGAAAGGTAAAAAAGGCAGTTAACTGGAGTTGAGTAACTTTTCAGTGTTGTTACTATGGAAAAATATTAAAGAAAATAAGGTTATGCTACAAAGTCATTTTTTTACAAGTGTTTCAGTATTGCATTTGAATTTTTATTTAATCAGGAGGGGTGATTTCTGACCGTTACTGGGACAGGTATAATTCTGCTTTTTCTACATTGAATGTGGAAAAGTAATGGTGGGTGGCAGCTGTGGAAACTATTTTCTAACTTTATGTACTGAGTGTGTTAGATATTAGTGGGAGAAAATGTTTTTTTAAAAAAATTAATACAAGACTACTTCCATCGTATAAATCTTTTAGCTAATAGCTAAAAAAAGATATTGCTTATTGTCTTCATTGCCTGGTAAATACTCTGGGTTTGTTTGGAATTAAGGGATGAAATACAGTATTGGGTTAGGAATAATAGGTAGCAAAGTAAATGAATGTTCTGCACGTTAATGTTACCATAGCTGAAGACAATTCTGTCATTTTTCAGTCTCATAGAATGTCCTTGTCCTTGGCAGACAAGGTATAGTCATTGATAGGAATGCTCATATTACTTTCCTAGTCCCTTGGACTTTTCAGTGGCATCCCTTTCATCTGTAGACTCATAGAGCAGTAATTAGTCCTTGTTATTGTTTAATCCTCCTGGAAGCCTTTCAGTGTTAGTGCTAATTGCATTCTGCATTTTTTAAAAAAATGATCTAATTGAAAACATTGATCAGTGAGTGGTAACATTTTTCCAAGAACTAACAACCTCAATTTTTGGTAGTACTCCCCCTTTCTAGTTAATTTTAGCTATTCTCATGGATTTACATAGTTGAATGTTACAAGATAAATATTAATAAGCTCCTTTAACAATATTCCCCATACAGTTAGATCTAAGAATTTTTAACAAGTCTTTTAAAATCATTCCTGCAAATAGTTTTATTAATTAGGTTTTATTGCTTCCCTAGTCTGTTTTTTTTAAAGTAATATTTGCTCATAAGAAAAAATACAAAAATAATCTTCAATTTATAAGTGAGACAATTACTCTTCATTTTAGTATATTTCCTTCTTATTCTTTATACATTTTACCCTCAAAACATTATGGAGATAAAGTTTATATCCTGCTTTTTTCCCCATCTAACATCATTTTTTCCTTATAACACAACTCTTAATATTTTATTGTACTGTAATTTTGGTGCTTGTTTGCTTATTATTAGGCCTTTTATTACTTTAATATTTTATATTGACTGCCTTCCTACATAAAGCATTTTACTGCAGTGTAGTTGCATTTTTAGATTCTCAGAAGTAGAATTGATAGGTTTAAGGATGCAAGCACTTTTGGTATATATGTTGCCAGATTACTTTCCAAAAAGATTGTACTGAGGTACATTTCTTTGATAGGATGTGCAGATCTTCATGTCACTGCAACTTTACCAGCATTATTAGTTTTTTAACCCATATTAAGTGAGATAGGTGAAAAATGTGTTCTTTGACCTTATTTTTGTAGATGTGATATATGGTTGCTATAAATAATTAGAATAATAGAGAAAATGCTAACATAGATCTACAAAAAAGAAAGCAAAAATGAAAATTTAGGCCACACAGAAGTGACCACTATTCATCATTGGTAAAGATTTCTTCCAGATATATCTTTGCATGTACAGCCTTACAGTTTTACATAAATACTGTGCTGTATTTTATGTATTTTACATAATACTGTACCATATTATAGCTTTTTCTCCACTAGCAATAAGTTATGGGTTTCTTTTAATATTTGATATAAGTCCCAATTTCTCCCATACCCTTAAGAAAGAATGCATATTTATCATAGAAATTTTAGTTTGGGACTAAAGCCCCAGAGTAATAAAGAATGTTCATCTGTTGACCATTGTTTTATGTGCACATAGTATTTTTAGGATCATCGCAAAGAATATTTAATGGCTTCTGTCCCCTAGCCAAATGTAATCTTAACATTTCAACCATCCTGCAAATACAACTTAAACATACTAAACCTGTTTGTTTCTCTTACTGGGACATTTAAGGGAGTTTCAAAAAGTAACATTAACTGTTTTGTCACTGTCATGTCTTTGCAATTACATAAAAACAACAGAATTATTATCTTTTTATTCGGTGCCCGTGGAACTTCTATCTAAAAGAAAATATGCACTGACCCTTTTTCTAGGGCAAACCATAAAATAAGAAACTTAAAGATTATTGTTGGTATTTTGTAGCATCTGCGGCTAGCTTCTATATTTTATTTTCCCCTATGTAAGTGTTCCCAGAGATGGAAAAGTTTATCTTGCCTTTGTGGGGGAATGAAGAGACAGACAATAGTAGCTAACATTATTAAGCACTTAAAAGTATTGCAGTATTATTAAAGATTTCTTCACTATAAGCACAATTCTTATATCCTTGTCTATTTCTTCAAGTTCCACTGTATCAAAATAGGTATTACCTCCTTACAGCAAATACATAAATACTAGAATAAAAGACCCCCATTACAGCAATACTGTTGCAACCACATTTTAAGTAATGGATTAATAAGTGAATATGGAGGCTGATAGTAGTTAGTATAATTTTATTTCTGCCTCTAACAGGATCTTACAAGCAATGTAAGGATTTGATCCTAAGAGAAATAGAGAGCCAAATAGGATTTAAAACAGGAAATGAAGAATCAGACATCTGTTTTTAAAAGACTGCTTGGCTACACTAGAAAGGATTTCAAGAGAAACAAGACTAAAAACAGTTTGAAACCTGGAGAATTTATCCAAAATGAGACACTCAGTGACCAGAGCTAGAGTATGGCGGTGGGAAAATACAGAAAGGGACAAATTGGGGATAAGTGGAAGCAAAAGTCTTTGGATGTTGAAGAGCATAGCAGTGATTAATATCGTGGACACTTGAATCTGGCATTAAATCCTGGCTCCCTTATCGATTGTGTGAGTCTGAAGACATTGCATAAAGTCACCAGCAAAATGGGTGTAACAATAATACTCATTTCACATACACTATTAAAAGAATGAAATAAAATACTGCACATAATGCTTTGGCATCATACCTGGCACAAAGTGTCCTGAATATTTGCTTTTACTGTTTCTGTTGTTATTTATAATTTACCCAATGTGGTTCTCTGGAATGAATATATAAAATAGCCATTTAAAGTTACTGAACTCTTTCATCAGTCCTCCTCTCAAAGTAAACAAAAAAGATCTTTCTTATCCTTTAATATTTGTTTTCTAAAACTAGGATGGAAAATTGTTTAACACACTTTTTTTATACAATCTCATTTGATTTATCTATTTACTTTTCATCTTCTTTCTAACATCACTAAGAAAAAAGACAGTTTAACCTCTAGGCTCCCTCAAAAGAGGAAAGATGAAAAAAGATAAGACTGAACTCAGAGTGTTAAATTTATCTTTTTTAGAATCATTTTTTGTATCACAGGTTGGGTTCTTACATAGCTTTGGGTACAGAGGAGGGGCTTGGTAGTTTACTAATTTCCCACAGTAGATAAAAGGATATATTATGGAATCCAAAGCCCATAATTATAAGTACAAGAAAGGAAGGTCTGAAACCAAGGAGAGATTGGGAACAGCTGCTGTTACCTTCTACTTCTACAGTACCATGTTTTATTTGAGCCTTTTTTTTAGTACTTTCATTTGTGATAGACAATGTCTTATTTTCCTCTGCATTGTTTTAGCACTTAACCAAGAGTGTGTGATAAAGGCTCTGCTTAACCCTTCCAGCCTCATCTCACTATAACATCTTGCCTACTTAGATATGTCTGTAAAGGAAAGCTCATGTCATGCTGTAGTGGAAGAAAATGCAAAATGAATAACCAAATTCTATAAATGATTTTCAAATGAGGTGCTATATTATTTTTTTAAAACATGGTACAAGAGTGACTACCATCTGAATAGGAAAGAAAAAGCTCATTAGAACTAATTTGGGAAAATACTGTTTTTTAGTATGATCTGAGAAAAGTATCTTTAGAGTAAGCAAATATTCAACTCAGTGAAGTTAATTGTATTGCCTTTGAGTTTTATTTAGACAGAGTATGATACAATCCTCTTTAATACCATTTACTTACTTGAATATACTTGATTTTTGAAATGCTGTAGTCCCTGGAAATCATTGTGCATTGAATCTCTCTTCATCTATACATGATAAATGTTAGTTTTCTGAATGAATTATCTTTCCATCTGATTCAACAAAGAACTGCCTTACACTTGGACTCTACTGGATATAAACATTTTTAACCTAAGCTTTGGGTATTTAGGTTTAGTGTTGAGAACTGTAGTATTAAATCAGCCATATCATTTTAAAAATAAGAAAACTGAGCTCAGGACGTTGTAATGACTGACTTTTCTTATTCTCTATAGTGGTTTCAATGATATTAGAGCCTGTTTTCTCACTCTTATACTTGTGTTCTTCCTATTTCAGAGGCTACTGATTCTCTAGGGGGATCCATAAGTATTTGAAAAGCTAAATAGATAAAATTTTTAATAATTCCAAGTATGAAATTGTTGTACCAAATATTCTTAAGTCAAATATTTTGTTATGTTGACCTAAACAAGAATAAAACTGTTGCCATTGCAGTTTACAGTATTTTAAATCATAACCCTATTGATTATTTTGTTCTCCTTATTGTCCTGTCTTCTCATGTGGTATGCTTTAAAATAATAATATTGAAAGACTTCCAGTTAAAGTAGAGGCATAGATAAACATGACTTGCCTCCTTGCACAACTACAGCAAAAATTACAACTGTACTACAAAATAAATATCACCCAGAATCGTCAGAAAATTGAGCTACATGGAAGTCCAATAACCAAGGAATCAAAGAAGTCACCTTCGTCCAGATGGGTAGGAGGGGTGGGGACAGAGAGATGCTCTGCAAGATGTGGAATGGATGGTCCCACACCCACAAGTGGATAAAAATTGGGAGAGAGACATCAGGAGCGAGGGATCCCAGCCCTAACCACCCCAGTTTTCCAGTGCCAGGAAGATAAGTCCCCATGACTTCTGGCTATAAAAACCAGTGTGGTTTGGGTGGCAGAAGAAACTGCAGGAGTCTCAGGAATCTCCTCTTACAGGGCCCAAAACAGACTTAGCACTTACGTAACTCACTCCCTCTGGAGTGAGCACCGGGGCAGCAGCTGGAAGGGCATAGTGGCATAGAGGAAAAATGGAAGTGTCTGGCATTGGGGTATGTGCTAGGGGACAGTTTCCTCCTAGACAAAACTCCAGAGGTCAGGCAGCAGCATTGCCCCTTTTCTGAACCCTCCCCAACGCAGACTGAAGAGCAGCAACACCATATTGGAGTCTCAACCAGCTTGATTCACACAGATTGCCCCGACCTGTCAATTATTTAAGGCTCTGCCTCAACCAACCTATGGATGTGATTTTCTTCAATAGGCTATGGTACTAAGATGGCGAGTCAAAGCAGCTCTACCTAATACATAGAAACAAACACAGGAAGACTGCTAAAATGAGACCAAGAAGTAAGGCCCAAATGAAAGAACAGAAAAGAACTCCAGAAAAAGAACTAAACAAAATGGAAGTAAGCAATCTAGCAGATGCAGAGTTCAAAACGCTTGTTATTAGGATGCTCAAGGAACTCATTGGGTGCTTCAGCAGCATAAAAAAGACCCAGGGAAAAATGAAGGTTACCCTAAGTAAAATAAAGACAAATTTACAGGGAACCAACAGTGGAGTGGATGAAACTAAGATTCAAATCAATGATTTGGAACATAAGGAAGAAAAAAAAATAGTCAATGAGAACAGCAAGAAGAAAAAAAGAATCTGCTTCCAGCCAAGATGGAGGCATAGGTAAATACACTGTGCCTCCTCCCATAACCAAAAGAAGGACAAAAAATCCAAAACCAAAAACAACCTGAACTGCTAGAAAATTGAATTGTATGGAAGTCCTACAACCAAGAGTTAAAAAAGGAACCTTCATCCAGACTGGTAGGAGGGGCAGAGACAGGCAGCCAGGGTGGAGAAGACTTGTGGCAAGGCAGCAGCTGGTGGACCGGGCAGTCCCACATTTATGTGCGGATAAACCAGGAGGAACACTGGGGAGCAAAACAGACCATGCAATCTAGGGTTCCAGTACAGTGAAATAAAGTCTTAAATCCTCCAGCTGAAAAAACCTGTGGGGGTTGAGGTGGCAGGAAAAACTCCCAGCCTCATGGGAGAGTTTGATGGAGAGACCCACAGGGTCCTAGAATGTGCACAAAACCACCCTCCCAGGAATCAGCACCAGAAGGGCCCAGTTTGTTTGTAGGTAGCGAAAGAAGTGACTGGAAGCTGGCAGAGAGTGGAGCAACTGGCACTCTTCCCTCTTGGACCCCTCCCCACATATTCAGCATCACAACGCATTGACATGGTTTGACCTGCCCTGGAGAATACCTAAGGCTCTACCCCTTACTATATAACAGGTCTATTGAGACAAAAAATTATGGCCCAAATGAAAGAAGAGATCAAAGCTCCAGCAAAAAATACAACTAAGTTATGAAGAGATAGCCATCCTATCAGATGTAGAGTTCAAAACACTGGTAATTAGAATGCTCACTGAAATGACTGAGTATGGTGACAAAATAGAGGAAAAAGTAAAGGTTATACAAAGTGAAATAAAGGAAAATGTACTGGGAACCAACAGTGAAGGGAAAGAAACTGGGGCTCAAATCAGTGATTTGGAGCAGAAGGAAGAAATAAACATTTGACCAAAACAGAATCAGCAAGAACTCATGAAAATGAAGAGTGGCTTAGGAACCTCTGGGAACAACTTCAAACATTCTAACATAGGAATCATAGGGGTGCCAGAAGGAGAAGAGGAAAAGCAAGAAATTGAAAACTTACTTGGAAAACATAATGAACATTAATCTGGCAAAGGAAGTAGACTTCCAGAAAGCCCAGAGACACACAAAAAAGTTGGACCCAAGGAAGCACACACCAAGGCACATCATAATTACATTACCCAAGATTCAAGATAAGGAGAGAATCTTAAAAGTAGCAAGAGAAAAGGAGACAGTTACCTACAAAGGAGTTCCCATAAGACTATCAGCTGATTTCTCAAAAGAAACTTATACCTTACAGGCAAGAAGTGGCTGGAAAGAAGTATTTGAAGTCATGAAAGGCAAGGACCTACATCCAAGATTACTTTATCCAGCAAAGCTATCATTTAAAACGAAAGGACAGCTAAAGTGCTTCCCAGATAAGGTCAGGTTAAAGGAGTTATCATCATCACCAAGCCATTATAATACAAAATGTTGAAGGGACTTATTTAAGGAAAAGAAGATCAAAAACTGTTAACAGTAAAATGACAACAAACTCACGGCTATCAACAACTGAACCTTAAAAAAAGAAAAAAACAGGGACAAACTAAGCAGACAACTAGAATAGGAACAGAATCACAGAAATGGAGGGTTATCAGTGGGTAGGGGGATGGGGGAGAATGGGGGCAAAGTTACAGAGAATAAGAAACATAAATAGTAGCTACAAAATAGACAGGGTGGTGGTTAAGAACAGTATAGGAAATGGAGAAAACAAAGAACTTACATGTATCACCCATGGACATGAATGGGGGGAGGGAATACATGGGGGGGGTACAAGGTGGAGAGGAATAAAGGAGAGGGAAATAGGACAACTGTAATAGCATAACCAGTAAAATATATTTTTAAAAAATAAAATAGAAAAGAATCCAAAAAAAAACAAGGATAAGCTAAGGAGCCTTTGGGACAAGTTCAAACATACCAACATTTGAATTACAGAGGTGCTAGAAGCCAAAAGAGCAAGAAGTTGAAAACTTTTTGGAAAAGTAATGAAGGAAAACTAATTTGATGAAGTAATAAACATACAAGTCCAGGAAGCATAGAGAATCCCAAACAAGATGGATGCAAAGAGAAACACACCAAGGCATATCATAAGTAAAATGCCAAAGGTTAAAGATAAAGAGGGAATCTTAAAAGCAGTGAGAGGAAAGCAAATAGTGACTTACAAAAGAGTTCCCATAAGACACTCAGCTGATTTCTCAAAAGAAACTGCAAGCAAGAAGGGACTGGCAAGAAGTTTTCAAAGTGATGAAAAGCAAGGACCTGCAGCCTAGATTACTCTATCTAGCAAAGCTATCATTTAGAATGGAAGGGTGACTCTTAAAGTGCTTCCCAGACAAGGCAAAGGAGTTCACCATTATCAAGCCATTATAATATGAAATGTTAAAAGGACCTATATAAGAAAAAGAAGATCAAAACTATGAACAGTAAAATGGCAATAAATTCACAACTATGAACTATTGAATCTAAAAAACACCAAACAAACAAGCAGAACAGGAACAGAATCGTAGACATGGAGATCATTTGGGGGGTTGTCCATTGGGAGGAGGAAGGGAGAGAATGAGGGAAAAGTTGCAGGGATTTAGAAGTACAAATTGGTAGTAGACAGGAGAATGTCAAGAGCAGTATAGGAAATGGAGTAGCCAAAGAACTTATATGCACCACCCTTGGACATGAACAAGGGGATGGGATTGCTGGAGGGAATGGGGGTACCAGGTGGAAGTGGGCAAAGGAGGAAACATTGGGACAACTGTAATTGCATAATCAATAAAATATATTTTAAAAATAATAATATTGAAGATAGATGTATGGATGTTCACAACACAGCAAGCTTATTTGATTTTTTTACAGGTTTCAGAATTTTAGCTTTGGGGAAATTCTTCATTGTTCTTATGTTACCATTCAATCTTGTATTTTTCTCTTTTTCCATAAAGTGGAAAAAATACAGTATAGTTTGGGAGTGAGGGAACTATGCCATTAATAACTATATAATTTTTGACACTGAGGGAAGTTAGTTAATTTCTGTTTCATTCATTCATTCTCTCTCTCCCTCCCTCCCTCTCTCTTTTTCCCCTGTATTTCTTGCTGGAGAATGTTACTAGGAGAAAGAATAAGCTTTTCAAAAGCCAGGTGTCATTAAAAAATATAAGCCAATCTTTTTGCCATATTGTATACCACTGCTTTGGAGAGTGGATGGGCTGAATAACAGAATGTACAGATTAATAGATTAGTAAGGGAGTTTTCTTTTCAAATCAGTTTTTAGTAATTTTTGGTATTTTATTAAGTTCATAACTTGTGAACTACATTGATATATTATGTTTTTCATTCTTCTCAAAAAGTTAAGATACAGAGTATACAGGTACATGTAAAGCAAGGTTATTCTTGTTCCTTGACCAACAGTAGTATCAGCTTTCCAGGTAGTAAGTATACTATCATTTGGAAAATGCTACTGACTCCCTCTGGTGGCCAAAAGACTATGCTTTTAAACAATTTTTTTTTTAATAAAAAGCAATATTGTAACAAAGAGGTGTGGTCTCGTTACTGTAGTATTTAAAAGTAAACCTTGTTCTATATAGGGCATATTCAGTAAATTTTTTTTTTTTCAGTCAAAATGGCCCTTTATGCAAAACACATTCCGTAATATTGCTTACAATCTCACAAATTTGGGAACGTTTTTACACAGCAATTCATACGGTAGAGCTTAAAGCAGATATATTGGAAGGGAAAAATATTCCTGCATTAACTGCATTGGAATTTCTCATTAATTTTAGATAGAATTTAGTATTTTCAAAATACTACATTGGGGATTAGAGATTGTAAGTAAGCTTCAACTTCAATTTTCTTTTGGAAGAGTGAGTGGGATTTTTAAAAACCCAGCATGCTGTAAAGTATTGTCCATAAAAATCATACCAATAAGATTTGAGAGCATCTTATAATTTTAAGAACATTTATGAGTGTATCATTTGTGACCATAAACTAATTTTTTCCCATTTTTATCCCTGCTTCCCTTACCCACTCTAACTTCAAAAACCAAATGTTATAAATTCAGGATGAGTATTGTTGCTTTTAAAGTGGACATTTTGGGAAGCCAAAATAAATGTGTCAACAACATTGCCACTTCTCAGAATAGTTTTACAACTTCTCTTTTAGAATTATTTTCAGTCCCATGACAGTGTTTATAAAATACTGAATCTTAAGGCTGCACCTGCACCACTCAAGTATTATGTAAATGCCCATAAATTAGTATAATTTTAAAAACATATTTGTGTGCTATATAAACTTTGAAATAAACTGTACATGTTTGTTACCTATTGCAGAAATGCTATGGTTAATTTTTTTTAATAATAGTAAATAAATGCTCAGAAATGGAGTGATTCTTGTAAGACATTAAAAGATATTGATAATCTTTGTTGATATATTTTTGGGAGAAACTCAGAACTGAAGAGCTATGTTGTGTAAGTAAGAAAGCCAGTCAAGCTTAATTAAATATTTTGAAGCTGTTCCTTTAAAGAATGAGACAGTTATTTAGTTTTTATTCTGAAACTGATTTCAGGTAGCTTCATTCTGTAGCTTGGTCATAACATTACTCCAAATGTTGTAAGACCATCAGGAATGTTTTACACTATGAAGAAGCATTTGTTACAATTATAGGCATTTCTAGAATGACTGCTTTTTAAATAGTGAGGATTCATTCATTTGTGTCTGTGTATATATATATATCTGTTAAACACTTGTTTATATTTAAAGTTATCTTAGTGCAATTACTGACTAAAATAATGACAAATGAATCTTTATTATTTAAATTCAGTAACAATGGAATTGGTATATTTTCTTTTTTCTTGGAATAATTTATATAATTTACAGTAGAATTTATTTAAGTGGAACTTTATTAAAGGTAGAAACTATTATACTAAACTCTCAGCCTCCACATTTATTTATTCCAGTTGTGTAAAATGTCAATATTACCTTGGGTAGAGTTTTGTTCTGTGTCTTTGTTGTAAGGAGATATTACTTATTTTGTAGTAGTGAAACCTGAAAAAATAGACAAGGATATAAGAAGTATGTTTTACAGTAAAGACACACTTACTGAACCTTTGTAATGTTTATATTTTGTTTCAAGATCTTGAAGTTTGATTTGCTCTGTTTAAGATACTGATATAAAGCAGGAAATGAGTAGGTAGGAAAAGCAGGAAGTAAAGCAGGTAGGGCCATTAGGAGTTAAACTAAAAATTGTTTCGAACTTTTTCAGATAAACAAATATTGTAAATTATAGGGTCATTTGTATTTAAACTGAGAATTCAGATTAACTTTTGTTTAGAAGTGGATGACACAGGTATGAGATAAGTTACTTCTGAAGTACCTTATATTTTTAACCTGTTACAGATAGATTCTTATTTTTAATTCCAGTTTTATATATTTAAATCCAATGAAAAACTTTACCAAACCAGTTTAATTAAAATGTTGAAACACTACACTTAGAAAGTTAGTGTTATTGTCACAAATAGTAAGAAACTAGAGCCATTTTAGTTAAAGAACCTATCTTGATCAGTACGTTTGTTCCAGACATTATTTGATAGAAAGTCTTACTTTTTGTAAACTATATGATTATTCTAATTAGAATTTTCTTTTGGTAGATTTTGTTATATTGAAACAAGCTTACCTTTATTTCTTTCTCTACTTTGTTGTGATGTAATTTAACATTCTTAAAATGTATCTATTTTAATTGGACAGTTGAATTTTGACAATTGTCACCTACACAACTCTCTGCTGCCCCCCACCCCTAGTTTTTTGTTCCTCTTTATAGTCAGTGCCCCTACTGTGTCCTGGCCATTTTTCTTTTGTTATATACTAGTTGTGCCTTTAAAATAAATAAATTTTCTTGAGGTATAATTTCCATACAATGAAGTACATGCTTTCCTGGTACCAAAATACTTGCTTCATCATTAAAGATGTTGCTTTGCTTTGAGATGTGGGGTGGTGTATAATAATATATGTCTTGGAGAAGGAGTTAGATTCCATATAGTCTTGTTTACATGTAATTTGTTAGTAAATTAAGTGTTAAGATATTTCAGTACCTTTATACATAGAATATTTTGTAAACAAGCATTATTATAGTGTTTCACTTTGACTGTTTGGTGACTTGTATATGCTGAAGTTTGAATTTTATGAGGCTGCTTGTTTTCACATGGATAAATTTCTAGTGTCTTTGCCTGAAGATAACTCATTTTTTTATGAGTTGTTTTGCAATTTTTGTTACGGATTCTTTTTCCTCTTCTTTCCTTCTGACTTCCTCCTCCTTATTTTTCCTAGAGTATTAAACTTAAGTTAAATGAAGTGATACTGAACTGAAAAAATGTTTTTAACTAGTGTTAATATTATTTACATAAAAATAATATAATTTCATTTATTAGGTCAGTATAAAACTTAATGTTCTTATACCTAAAAGAACATTGTGTAGTTGGAATAATGTCAGCGATAAACCAATACATGTATAGGAAATGTAATGGATTTTCAGGAAATGGAGCACACAAGATATAAAATGTCAATGGAAATAGTTTCTGTAATACATTGTACTGAATTTTAATGATTCCTGATCTTAATTTTGAAAATCAAGTAACCTAAAACAACTACTATTTTAATTGGATAGTTGAGTTTTATAGTAGGTGTGATACCAAAAAATGATTATAGATGTTATTTTACCTCTTTAAGTTTAGGGACTAGGACTAAAACCATGTGCAGTACTTTACAAAATAGCAATAGGAAGTAATCAGAGATCTAAAATATTTGAGCAGGTTTCAGGGTAGAATATAATATTGATGCAACTTCATTGAAATTAGATAAAAGTATTATTATAGTGCCAAGTCTGAGGGTGCCCCAACATCCAGGAGGTTGATTTTTTTCCATTGCGTGATTACTTAATACATCAGCAAAATCGATAACTGTGTGACATGAACTGTTGAGGTGGCTACAAAAATGAAAAAGATGCAGTCTTCTTCTGGAAGAACCAAGTTCAGTAATAATTATAAAATGTAAATATAATTGAGTGATAAATGCCATAATCATGATGTATTAAAAATGGTTGAGAATACAGAGACACATTGCCTGGTATAATAGAAGAGGCTTCATTGTGACAGTGATAAGTGACAGTATTAGAAAAGTACTATAAAGAGATACAGGCACAAATACTGTACTTGTTGCATTTTAATGAGAGAAAAAAATGTTTTAGAACTTGGCCACTTGTTTGCAACTCAGTGCCCTTCTCTTGCAATAAAACAGAGGTCTGTGTCAATCTCATGGCAGCTTGGGAATAGTTTTCGGTACTCGTCTGGCACTCATCGTAAGCTCTGGAATGAATTAACAATGAGTACTGAGGTACCACTGTACTACAATCCTGACTAGTGTGGCTCAGTGGCTTGGGCATCTTCCCACAAACCAAAAGGTCACAGGTTTGATTCCAGGTCAGTACACATGCCTGGATTGCTGGCCTGCCTGGTCCCCGGTTGGGGGCATGTAAGAGACAGCCTCACATATCAATGTTTCTCTTCCTCTCTTTCTTCCTCCCTCCTTTCTAAAAATAAATAAAACCTTTTTTTAAGACCTTGAGAAATATTACTGGACATTGTCCTTTTCTTTTTAAAAAACTTACTGTTTATTTCTTTGTTATATGAAGAGAATTAAAAGTAGTTCAAGACTTCTTAGCCTATCTCCTATTATTTTTACTTTCTTGTACTTGTTCTACCCAATTTTTATAACAATTTTAATAATTTATAGGAAAACTTTTAAGTGTTTTTCCAGTTTTATTGAGGTATAATTAACATAGAACCTTATATTAGTTTAAAGTATACAACATAATGATTATATACAGACACATATATCTAGTGAAACGGTTACAAATTAACATCTATCATGTCAAATAGTTACAGTTTTTTGTGTGTGTTGATTAAGTATTTTTTATTTAATTCTTTTTCATATAGTTTTCTTTCTTTTTTTAGACTGAATCTGGTTATGGATCTGAATCCAGTTTGCGTCGACATGGCTCAATGGTGTCACTGGTATCTGGAGCAAGTGGTTATTCTGCAACATCCACCTCTTCATTCAAGGTTTGTTGTTTTGAATGTTTTTAAGTGAAGACCTCATAAATTGAATTTAGTACTGAGTATTGTGAACAGAAATTATTTGATAGTTTTTTGAAAGAACTTTGCTGCAGTATAATTTATTTAAAATTGTTACACAATAGTTTTTAAGGGGTAAAATTTATGGCTCATACAAATATAAGATGAACATATCAATTTTATTTCATTCATTAACAGATAAGATGTAAAGAAAAAATTTGGTTCAAGGGAGAATCTTAAGAATGCCAAAATGATTTTCTAATATATGCAGAATTGTTCAAATAATATCCACAAATTAGTAGCTAGTGTATCTCCACTGAACAAAGTTTATTTGCATATCTGTGGACAAGACGTGCAAGAATCATTTACATAACTCTTAGTTTTCTACTACTTAAAGAGTTACAAAATTGATCAAATGTAATGAAGTCAAAGACTTCTGTCTGATTAGGCAACAACCTGAGGGTTCCGGAAGTGCTAAAGGTGCTATAGATGACACACACCACTCCTTTGAAAGGGCATTAGTAATATTTTTGCCCATTTCAAAGTCTTTCACTATTTTTCATCACAATGTCAGTAATTTGAAAATACTCAATTTTACGTGAGAAAATTGTCAGGCTTCTTTCTTCTTATTTCCTTCATGCTTATCACTGTCTAGCCACTGTTAGTCAGCTTTAGGTTAATACCTGGGAGTATTACACTGAGCTTGACCCCTCTCCTTACCCCATTGCCTTCATTAATAAGATGTTGGCCTCAAAATGTGATAAAATACTGTAGGACTAAATAAATTACTGCTTTGTAAACTGGGATCACATCCCCTCTTTTTGTATTTTGCAGAAAGGCCACAGCTTACGTGAGAAATTGGCTGAAATGGAAACCTTTAGAGATATCCTATGTAGACAAGTTGATACTCTACAGAAGTACTTTGATGCCTGTGCTGATGCTGTCTCCAAGGATGAACTTCAAAGGGATAAAGGTTAATTAGGCTATTACCACTATTTTTACTTGGAGAATGAATGGATTTAAAGCCTCTTGATCTTAAAGGGTAATGTCTTTAACTGATAAAGGTAATTATAGTCACTTTTGCTGCAAACCCCCAATGTAACAGATTTCAGTATCTTTATAACTTGTGTACTTTATCAACACATCGTAATTAATTTGATCACTCATGCCATATTCCAGTGAAGATTTTTAAATAGTTTTTAAGCTCTTTATTTTATAAAAAAAAAAAGAGAGAGAGTATTTGTCATCTTAGCAATATGGGGTATTTTACATGATTATGTGTAATAAATTTACCCCATGATGAGTCTTAAAGACAAGCGTATGTTCTTATTAAACCCTCCAGCCTGGAATCAGTTGATCTCTTTCTCTCTCTCTTTGTTCTCTCCTCCCTTTCTTTATCTTTTCACCTTTCTTTCTCTTCCTCCTCATCACTTTCCCTTACTGTGGCCTTTTTTTCATGGAAGAGGAAATTAATAATTGAGCTTATGTATACATTTTAAAACAATTTACAGTGAGTTCTTTTAAAGAGAGATGATCTTCGGTTAACTTACAATGTGTGTTTTGAACTTTTTCTTGGTTACTGCTGAAGATATTACTGGTAATGTCAACATTTGTTCTTCAATTTTCTCTTACTTGCTATTAAGGCAAAAGTGCACTACTCACAGAATTATTACTGAACAGCACTAAGTTTATTCCCAGTATAACAAAGTTGCTTGACATGGCTTCATTTCTTGGTCTTATTAAATGTGTTTGATATGCGTTCAAATCTTTTTTGTCCTTTCTGTTCTTTGTTTCCTTTTTCTGTGTGTTTTGGGATTGAGTACTATTTTTATAATTCCATTTTTTATCTCATTATAATTGTTATTTTAGTGGCTAGTTTATAATGCGCACATTTAATTTATCATTCTACCTTGAGTAATGTACCAAAATTTGGGTACATTTTCCTTCCCCCATGTTGGCTTTGGATACTGTTTCTTGGAATCCTTTTGAGTGGTTCTTTCCCTGACCTCTGTAGTTTCCTCTTTTGTATGTGCTATCAGTACTCTACTGAATATTCAAGGGGACCTTCGGTCAGTCTCCTGGGTTCTTCTATATATAGCTCTCTCCTCTCTAATACTCTGCCTTGTGAACTCTGGTTGCCTTTGTCTCTCTGGACACTCAGCTCCATTTCCTCACCTCCATAGAGTCTGCTGGGCTCCTCCTGGGTTCCTCCTTACTCTAGAGCTTGGACTCTCTCCCAAGGCAGTGAGTTGGACAATCATAGAGGTCACATCATTTGTTCTTGCAACTTAGGGATCACTGTCCATTTTTGCCTAATAGACAATGCCTTGAAAACCATTGTTTCATATGTTTTGTGCAGGTTTTAGTTTCATGCTACTAGGGGGTAAATACTTTATTCCATCTTGGCCAGTAGCAGAAGTCCATATTCTTAAAATTTAGACAAAATTAAATAGCTTTGAAGTTCTTTATATTTGATACGCTTTAAGTTTTTGGTTCATTAACATTTGATGTTTATTGCTCTAAAAATAAATGTAGGTGAACTATTTCTCCTTTGTTAAAAAAAAATACGTATGAATAATAGTCCCTCAGTGTTCATGGGGGATTGGTTCCAGGACCCCCAGCTGATACCATAGTCTGCAGATGTTCAAGTCCCTCATGTAAAATGGAGTAATGTTTGCATATAATCCACACACATCCTCCTGTATACTTTAAATCATCTGTACGTTGCTTTTAATAGTCAGTCCAGTGTTAAATGCTATGTAAGTAGTTGTTATAATGTATTGTTTAAGGAATAATGACAAGAAAAATGTATGTTCATGTTTAGTACAGATACAACCATTGTAGGCCTAGCTACAAAGTACATGTTGGCATCAATGTAACTTTTTAAAAAATACTTTCAGTCCATGGATACAGAGAGCTGACTATATAAAAGTTTTTTATCAAATTGAACACTACATACCCGCTTTCATTTGTGTGAAAATACCCCTTTAAACAAAATCAGGATATATTCAGAATTGGATTGTTTTCAAATGATCCACACCAAAAGTATACAGTATTTGAAGGATACATGTAATAATGGGAGGAGTAGAAGTTGGAAGTCAGTTTTAACCAGTTTGTGTAGAAGATTCAAAAATGATTTTAAACATTATTCATTTTGAGTAAATAATAACAGTGGTAGGCTAGTTTGCCAAGACTGCTGTCATGAAGTACCACAAACACCAGAAATTTATTTTCTCATAGGCTATAAATCTGTAAGTCTTATAGAGTTATAGACTTATAACTCTATAACTCTGGAGGCTATAAGTCTGGGATCAAGTTGTTGGCAGGGTTGGTTTCATTTGAGAGCCACGAAGGAAGGAGCTATTCCAAGCCCCTCTCCTTGCCTTGTAGATGTTCGTCTTTTCCCTGTCTTTACATCATTATTCTTCTGTGTCTATGTCTAAATATCTTCCTCTAATAAGGACACCAGTCATATTGGATTAGGGCCCACTCTGATGACCTCATTTTAACTTGATTACCTGAGTAAAATCCCTTTCTTCAAGTACAGTCACCTTCTGAGATACAGGGGAATTAGGGCTTTGGCATATGAATTTTGGGGGTCACAAGTCTACCTATAGCAGTTGTTTTTTCTATAAATGCTATTTTAAGAAGTATTGATGTTTTTAAGAATACATGCTAGATAAAGGTGAACTAAGGACATGAACCTTAGTTTTCTACTTTGTAGATCAGAGTTGCTAACCTAAGTCTAAGGATCTCTATAGGTACATTTCTATCAAATTATCAAAACTAAGTCTGAATTTTAAGAATTACAGTACTCTTGTTCAGTAAGTGTGTCATTGAAATGATAATAGCAAACTTTTTTATTTTAAGTGATCATCGGTGTTCTCATGTAAAATGTTTTATCAGAATTGCTAGTAAGGCTGTCCTAATGTGATCCTCTACCACTCCCACATGTACTTCAATAAGATTTAATTAACCCTTTAGTTTTTAGCTACTGTGGGATTACAGAACTAGACAACATTATCTTTAACCGAAACATACTGCTTGATTTTAAAACAAGACACATGTACCACATTAAAGAAAAGGCTCTTCTATTTATTGATAAGACATTTCTCTATGTCTCTTTTCTTAGTTGTAAAAGAGATGTTATATCCAGTCTACAAAATTGTGACAATTAAACTGAGAATTTACATGTTAAGTGTGCTTAAGAGCAAAAAAAGAAAAAGAAAAACAATAAATAATAGCTGGTATTATTAATATAGTTCATTTGGATTATTTCAGGGATAAGGAAAGCAGGGATGTGCAAGATCCAAAGATAGAATTTAGCACAGTTGATCTGAGTGTGGGTAAAGGAAACCAGTCTCATTGGGATGGGAGACAGTGGCTTCAAACCATGTCAGATATTCCTCAAAGGCGCCTCAAGAATGGACAAGGAATGCTTGGTTGGCAAGGAAAATGGGGAAGGCCATTCTTTCGGGCAGAGAGGCTCTTACGTTCATCAGTTTTATATATTTTGGGGCTAGAAAAAGAAGGTTGAAAATCTCCGCTTGTTGGTACTAGGCTGTTGGATGGTTAGGGATATGAAAGTGAGTCTTCAATAATCCAAAGTAGGTACTAATGAGATGAGTGAAAGACACATCTTTCACTATTTAAGAGCAGTTAATCAGAGTAGTATTGAGTCAAGGTCAGAATCTTACCTGATGGAGAATACTGATTTAAAAACAACAGTGTGCTGTGTTAATGAATTTCTAGAATTGACCATATTTGAAAATGATTGATGAGACCATGAAGATCCACAGAATTTGGGAATCTGATTAATCTTGGGATTTAGGTTATCTGCAGAGGCTTCAGTATGGATATTGAAGTCTGTGGAAATGACGGGCATGGAAAAGGAAAAGTATAAAGTCAGATATTGGTACCAGCTAGCTAGATAGAAGTGAATAACAGGTGTTAGTAGATAATAGCAGCTTAAGGTTTGAAAAAACTGTTATGGATGAGTAGCAAAATTTTCAAGTGATGAAAAAATGAAATAACCCAGTAATTGTAAATGGCAATACAGAAGAAAAGGTACTTTTCATAGTGATTTCTACCATTTTAGTCAAGGAAGGAATAAGGAATAGGAATGGGCTTTGTATCTGTTGGAGAGAAGCTAAAATAGATGAGATGTTCCTTGTAAAGCCAAATTACCTCTGAGGTAAAGAGATATATACAATCAAGAACTTTGACAGTTTAAGATGAAAATTGTTTCTGTAGAAAGAGAGTTCTTCAAGAATAATAAAATAAAGAAACCATAAAAACACTCGATAAAAAGCAGAGGATAAGGTTGCCAAGGTCTAGAAATTTGCATTAAAGTATGTTAGGCAGTAGAAAAAGAGGACATAGAACAAAGAGGTATGCAGAGGAGAACACAGGGGATTTTGTTTTTTCTAGAATTGGGTAAGTTAAAAGGGATCTCCAGGTACACATACACTGGCGAGAATCATGAAAATTGATGTCATTTCTGTAAATCATTATATTCTCCACACATATTCAGAAATGATAAATTTAGGAACTCCCAAAGGCAAGCTAAGTATCCTCTTCATGGAAGTTATACTCTTTCAGTCCTGCTCATTCCTTGTCAGCCTCTGATGGAATTATGAAATTGCCCCAAAGGAGGTAGGAAGAGGTAGGAAGACTAAAGGGCAAAATAACTCATATGTTAATACCATCCCTTATACAAATGAGGATACAGTTTTTATAATAACGTGTTGAAGACTTCCTACAGCATATTTATTGGTTGTACCTTGGTAAGCACTGAAAATACAAAGATGAATCAGGTCCTGTGCTCTAAGAATCCAGAATATATTGACTCAGCTGAATGTAAGAATAAACTGGTAAATTTCTATTTTCTTTTATCCTAATATCCTTAAATATATTTTATTCAGTGGTAGAAGATGATGAAGATGACTTTCCTACAACACGTTCTGATGGAGACTTCTTGCATAATACCAATGGCAACAAGGAAAAGTGTAAGTAGTATGTTTTTGCACCATGGCTGGATAAACTATAAGTTTCTAAAGTTATATAATCATTAACTATATAACAAGAATAATTTACCTCCCTGGCTGGTGTGGCTTAGTGCATTGAGTGCCAGCCTGCACACCAAAGGGTCACTGGTTCAATTCCCAGTCAGGGCACATGCCTGGGTTACGTGCTAAGTCCCCAGTTGGGGGTGTGTGAGAGGTGGGGTGCATGAGAGGCAACCACACATTGATGTTTCTCTCCTTCCCTTTCTCTAAAAATAAATAAATAAAATTTTTAAAACAAAGAATACCTAAATGAGTAATTTTTTAATTTAATCTTTATTGTATTTTTTTCCCATTACCATTTAGTCCCCTTGTACTTTCCTCCCCCCAGCAGTCACCACACTATTTACATGTCCATGAATCCTTTTTCCTTTTTACTCAGTCCCTCCATCCCCTCACTTCCTCCCTGACCCTCCACCCAACTGTCATCTTGCTCTCCATCTATGAGTCTGTCACCATTTTCCTTGTTAGTTTGTTCATTAGATGCCACATGTGAGTGAAGTCATTGGTATTTGTCTTTCTCTGGCTGGCTTATTTCACTTAACATAATGTTCTCCAGGTCCATCCACACTGTTGCAAAGGGTAAAATTTTCTTCTTTTTTATGGACATGTAGTATTCCATTGTATAAATGTCCCATAGTTCTTTTATCCACTCATCTACTGATAGACACTTGGGCTGCTTCCAATCTTGGTGATTGTAAATAACGCTGCAGTGAACATAGGATGCTTATGTTCTTTCAAATTAGTGTTTTGGATTTGTTTGGATATATTCCCAGAAGTGGGATCACTGGGTCAGAAGGCAGATCCATTTTTAATGTTTGTGTTATCTCCATATTGCTTTCCACAGTAGCTGTGCCAGTCTGCTTTCTCACCAACAGTGCACAGGAGTTCCCCTTTCTCCACATCCTCACTAGTATCTGTTGTTTGTTGATTTATTGATGATAGCCATTCTGACAGGTGTGACTTGATAACTTCTTATGGTTTTGATTGGCATTTCTCTGGTGATTCTCTGATGACGTTGAGCATCTTTCATGTGTCTATTGGCCGTCTGTCCTCTTAGGAGAAGTGTCTGTTCACGTCCTTTGGCTGTTTTTCAATTAGGTTGTTTGTTTTTTTGGTATTGAGTTTTGTAAGTACTTTATAAATTTTGGATATTAACCCCTTATCAGGTGTATTAGTGAATATGTTCCCCTGTGCAGTGGGTTGTCTTTTTATTTTGTCAATGATTTCCTTTGCTGTGCAATAACTTTTTACTTTGATATAGTCCATATATTTTTTCTTTCAATTCCCTTGCCTGGGGAGATATATGAGATAAAAAATTTCTATGAGCATTGTCTGAGGTTCTGCTGCCTATGTTTTCTCCTAGGATTTTTATGGCTTCAGATCTAACATTTAAGACTTTAATCCATTTTGAATTCTTGTGTGTGTTGTAAAAAGATGGTCTAGTTTCATTTTTTTGCATGTATCTGTCCAATTTCTCAACACTGCTTATTGAATAAACTACCTTTACCCATTGTATATGCTTGCTTCCTCTATCAAATATTGACTATAAGGTGTAGGTTTATTTCTGGATTCTCTGTTCTGTTCCATTGATCTGTATGTCCGTGTTTATGGCTGTGCCAGGCTGTTTTGACTACTATGGCCTTGTATAATTTGATACTAGGCATCATGGTTCCTCCAATTTTGTTCTTTCTCAGGATCACCCTTCCTGTTTGGGGCCTTTTGTGGTTCCACAAAAGGGACCACAAAATTTTTGAAATATTTTGGTCTACTTCTGTGAAATACGTCATTGGAAACTTGATAGGAATTGCATTGAATCTATAGATTGCCTTGGTAGTATGGACATTTTAATGATGTTAATTCTTCCTATCCATGAACACTGTATGTGCTTCCACTTATTTGTATCTTTTTCTATTTCTTTCTTTGGCGTCTTATAACTTTCTGTATATAGGTCTTTTTACATCCTTGGTTAGGTATTACCTAACCAAGGTATTACCTTTCTTCACTATCTTAAAATTTTCCAAATATAGGTCTTTTATATCCTTGGTTAGGTTATTCCTAGGTATTTTATTATTTTTGATGCAATTGTGAACAGGATTGTTTCCTTAATATCCCTTTCTGTTAGTTTGTTATTGGCATATAAGAATGCAATCTATTTCTGGATGTTAATTTTGTGTCCTGCTACTTTGCTGAATTCATTTGTCAGTTCTGGTAGTTTCTTGGTGGAATCTTTGAGGTTCCCTATGCACAGTATCATGTCCTCTGCAAATAGATTTACTTCTTCCTTTCCGACTTAGATACCTTGTACTTCTTCTTCTTGTCTAATTGCTGCACCTAGGACTTTCCAGTACTATGTTGAATAAGAGAGGTAAAAGCAGACATCCCTGTCTTGTTCCCAATCTAAGGGGAATGCTTATAGTTTGTTACCGTTGAGTATGATGTTGGCAGTGGGTTTGTCATATATGGCCTTTATTATGCTTAGGTATGTTCCCTCTGTTCCCACCTTGCTGAGAGTTTTGATCATAAATGAGTGCTGGATATTATCAAAAGCTTTTTCTGCATCTATTCATGTGGTTTTTATTCTTCATTTTATTTATGTGTTGAATCACATTTATTGATTCGCAAATGTATCAACCTTGCATTTCTGGAATAAATCCCACATGATCATGGTGTATGATCTTTTTGATACACTGTTGTATTGAGTTTGCTGATATTTTGTTGAATATATCTTACTGAATATTTTGTTGAATATTTTAGCATCTAAGTTCATCAGGGATATTGGCCTATAATTTTCTTTCTTTGTAATGTCCTTATCTGGTTTTGGAATTAGGATAATGATGGCCTGGTAAAATGAGTTTGGAAGCCCTCCTTTCTCTTGAGTTGGATGAAACAGTTTGAGGAGAATAGGTGTTAATTCTTTCTGGAATGTTTGGTGAAATTCACCTGTGAAGCCATCTGGTCCAGGACTATTGTTTATTGGGAATTTTTTGATTACTGCTTCAAATTCAGTAGATGTAATCTGTCTATTCAGATTCTCTGAGTCTTCCTGATTTAAGTTTGAAAGCTTGTATGTTTCTAAGAAATTATCTATTTTGTCTACGTTGTCCTGTTTGTTGGCGTATAGTTGTTCATAATACTTCCTTATAACACTTTGTATTTCTTTTGTGTCAGTTGTTACTTCTCTTCTTTCATTTTTTTATTTTATTTAGGTTCTTTCCCTTTTTTTCTTGATGAATCTGGTTGAAGATTTGTCAATCCTGTTTATCTTTTCAAGAACCAGCTCTTGGGTTCATTGATCTTTTGTGTCATTTTTTTAGACTATTTTGTGTATTTCTGCTCTGATCTTTATTATTTTGTTCCTAATACTTAATTTGGGCTTTGTTGTTCCTTTTCAAGTTCTTTTAAGTGTGAAGTTAGATTATTTAAGTTTTTTCTTGTGTTTTTGAGATAAGCCTGTAAAGCTATGAATTTTCCTCTTAGGGTTGCTTTTTCAGTGTCCCAAAGATTTGGGGGTTTTGTGTCCATATTTTCATTTGTTTCGTGATATCTTTTGATTTCTTCCTTGATCTCATTGTTGACCCATTCATTGTTTAATAACATATTATTTAGCTTCCATGTCTTTGCGTGTTTTTCAGTGTTCTTATTGTGATTGATTTCTAGTTTCATGGCATTATGATCAGAGAAGATTCTTGATATGATTTTAATCTTAAATGTATTGAAATTTGTTTTGTATCCTAACGTGTGATTAATTTTTACAAAGCTGTGGAAAGTGAAAGTTTCTTTTGGAAAAAGATATGTAGATAAAATATACATTCTTTCATTAAATAATAATAAAGTTAGTCTGTGGGTTTTTTTGCTGAAGTTATGAAAAACTATAAAGTAAAATTTGTGGCTGTCATGTTTTCGAATAATTTTTTTAAACCGTTGTATGCATGGAAGTAATTTTTTATTTCGGAGAGCACATGGGAATATTCTACCTGAATATTGATACTAAAACGTAATGCTTCTCCCCCCAACCTTTTCTTTTCTAATTTCTTAATTTCATCATGGCTCTCTACTTTTTCCTTGTAACCTAGCTCCCTCCCGATTTTGCAAAATACTAGCTTATTACAAAGTTGTCCTTATAACTTGGGACAGAAACGTTGAACCTTATTGAGTCACCTAGGTTTATATATCTTTATGGAATTAAGGGCTTACTTTGGGAAGTTTCTTTCAATTACATTTTAATTTCACAATGAGTAATCTGCTTTAGTAGAAAAAAATATTTTGTTTGGATATTGAAGATATTATTGAAGGAAGTTGTAAAACTCACAGATCCCATCTTCCATGACACATCCACTTGTCTACCACACCTACATTCCCCAGAAGAGAATGGAAGCTTATTTCCTTTAGAAACTGAACTGGAGAGTTAATAGATTCAGGAATACTTGGCACAGCAAAAGATAGGTGTATTAGCGTATTGATAAAGTGATTAGTGGAAATTTACATACTGATTATTGAAACCTAATAATGTCACTATTCTGCTTATCTCCAAGAATCTGGCAGCCAAGGACTAAATGCAAGTTTACATACTGAAAGCTGCAATCCCCAGCTCCCTGTGTAACCCTGTTTCCAGAATACCTATCAACCAGACATATTTTCTGATGCAAAATTAGAAAGTAACTCTGGGACACTAATGGATATAGAGAAAGACCTATAAATAGAGATTTTTGAGGGTCCATCATGACAAAGCTGTCTCGATACCAGGGCACCCTTTGATGAATTCCACTGTTAAAAAATCCTGCTAGTACATATAGAGTTTCCAGTTTCACACTCCTAAATGTGAACAGATAGTCAGATCTCTAGACATTTGAGGATAACCCCAACATCTCTTTTGAAGAGAGGTCTGAGACCAGTCAATAAAAGGCAGGATTATTGCTGTCATGTAGAAGATATCCTACACAAGCTATCTTCATAATTTTCAAAATTTTGAGTCATGTTTTCAGTACACTTGTGGAAGTCACTGTTTAAAAAAATTCCTTTCTTAGTGTGGATGGAAATTAACTCTTGTTAATCACTATAGATATGAAGTATCTTTCTATGATTAACCTCTAGATGTAAATTAGAAGCATTGTATGTAATTTGGTAAAGTAAGTAGAACATTTAGTCTTTAAATCTGGTACTATTGATCATAGTCTCGGATTAGGTTACATCAGTCATCTCAAATACTGATAGGGTTGTAGGCCTAGGATCCAACAGGCTTTGGCTTACCAGATAATGGCACCTTCAAATAATTGTAATGAGTCTCACCATTAAGGCCATCATGAAGGACTAGGTCTAAATCACATATTGTAGTAGTATGCTAAAAGTTTGAAAAATTTAGAACTAGCTAGCAAGCAGTAGATATTGCAAGAATAGGATATTGGGGGTAGGGAGGAGGAGGACTTGAGCAGGAATAAAACTTCCAGAAGAAAGGCAATTAACTTGAAGATTGCACAAGAGGAAAGTCTTATATAAGAAAACACATTCCATAGTTAAAAGACCTCAAGAGTTACAGATGGTGGTAAGACTGTTTCCTTAATTTTCTGTGAACAAAGTTCTTATTTATGTCTAATGTAAATTTTCTTCTGTTATATTCTATACCATCTTAATTTATTGGGTTGGCCAAAAAGTCCATATGTTTTTTCTGTAAAATAAAAGACACACTTTTTCATTTTTACCAAAACTTTATTGCTTCAAATATTTCAAGTATATTGGTTGTCTCCTCTGTGGTGTAACGTCAGTTGTTCTCAATTTGATTGCTATCAACTTCAAGTGGTCTGCCCAACTGTGGAGCATTGTCCATTGAGAAATCTCCAGCATGAAACTTTGCAAACCACCTTTGACACGTTCCATCAGTCATAGCACCTTCTCTATGCACGGCTTAAGTTTTTTTCCCTGTGTCAGTTGCATTTTTGCCTTTCTTGAAATAATAAAGCATAATATGCTGAAATTGTTGGTATTTTCTTCATCCTCAGTATTAAAATGACAACACAAAAATTCACCAATTTTGATAAGTTTTTTTTTAATGCAAGATGATATGACAGCTATCACAGTACAATCTAGCAAAATTATTTCAAGTGAAGTTAGACAACTAAGTGCTATTAGAGCCATCATATGGAAAAAAAAACACAAATAAATTTTTTGGCCAACCCAATATGTTTCTGGTGACAAAGGAGAGATTTTATGAGATTATATAAAATAAGAAAGAGAACTTTAAAAAATACAGAAATTCAGTGAAATTATAAGTTGGTTCTTTGAAAAGAACAAACTAATAAACATTTAGCTAAACTGATCAAGAAAAAAGGGGAGAAGACTCGAATTAGTAAAATCAGAAATTAATGGGAAGGCATTACTACTGACTTTACAGAAATGCAAAGGATTATAGGTGAATGCTGTGAACAGATGTATGCCTGCAAATATTCAGTAACTTAAATGAAATGGCCTGAGGTACTAAAAAGACACAAACTATTGAAACTGACTTAAGAAAATGCAGATAGACCAATAATGAGTGAAGAGATGTGTGAGTAACAAACTTCCCACAAAGAAAAGCCTAGGCTCAGATGGCTTCACTGGTGAATTCTACCAAATGTTTAAAGAAGACTTAATACCAGTTCTTCACAAATTCTTTCCAGAAATAGAATTGGAAGCCAGTTTTACCTTGATTTCAAAACCTATCTTACAGGTTCCTTGATTGATTGTTAGTACCTTTAAAAGATTATTGAAGTTACTCTGGCTGGTGTGGCTTAGTGGATTAAAGTCTTAATGGACTTAATCCTGTGTGAACTGGAAAGACACAGGTTTGATTCCCAGTTAGGGCACACGCCTGGGTTTTGGGTCAGGTCCCCAGTTTGGGGCATGTGAGAGGCAACCAGTTGATGTATCTCTCATGTGTGCATTGATGTTTCTCTCCCTTTCTTTCTCCCTTCTTTCCCCTCACTCTAAAAATAAATAAAATCCTTTTTAAAAAATATTATTGAAGTGTGTACAGTCAGAGGTCAACTGAAAGAACTATAAATCTGAATGATAATTTTTGGAGCCTACGTACTTGAAAAGTTATAGATTATTTTTTCATTTCTTTTGTTTCTGCCATTTATATGCTTGGTTACATTCACGCATTTTCTACTTCTCTAACTAAAATGATCATTATTCCAGTAGATATAGTCACCTTGTCTTTTTAAGATCATCTTTCCCTTATTTTCAGCTGCAATATTAGATACATTTGTTTATCTAAAATTATCAAGTATTTTGAGGTTTTGCTTAAGTTTTGCCATCAGTGTTAATATAGTTTTACAATGTAAGGTATGAGAGACTTGGACAAAAATCAAAGTAATCAGTACTTAGAGGAGCCTGGTGGATGACCAATTAAGATAACTTCTTATCTTCATACTTACATTTCCAAACACAATGTAACATGAGACATTTATTTCAGAGACCTTACTATGTGTGAAACAGTAAATGTTGAAAATGTCAACTATTTGAAAGCCTAAAAATGTGTTACGTAACCCCTGTATCATTCCTGAAAGGATTTCAGGTGTCTGCTTCTGAAGGTATTAAGTACAGCTGAAACAGTACATTTCTCTATTTCAGGAGTTTTTTTCAAAGACATTTCATGTTGCTCTTTCATCTTGTACAGACAGGTATATAAATTAACTAGCATTTAGCAGGGAGGGCCCATTATTACAATTGCACACAATGTCTTATATAGTACATGGATGACTTCAGTTTTTAAGTTGATTATTAATAAAGGCAGTTAAAAGAAAACCACAATCTTGGTATGAGTGGTAGAAAATATAGAAGTTACAATGACAGAAAACTTTTAAAGGAAAATCTAAGAATAAAATAATATGTTTTTAAAAGCTTTATTGAGACATAATTAACATACAATAAACCATATATATTTAAATGTACAGTTTGGTAAGTTTTGATGTTATTGCCACAATTAAGATTATCGCCCCAGCCCAGTGAATTAGTTGGTTGGAGCATTGTCCCATACACCAAAAGGTTATGGGTTCAATTCCCAGTCAGGGCACAGACCTAGGTTGTGGGTTTGATCCCCAGTCAGGGAATGTATGGTGCAGGGGTACAAGTGATCAGTGTTTCTCACTCTCTCCCTTCATCTCTTCTAAAATCAATAAAAACATATCAGGCAAGGATTTCTTTAAAAAGATCATTATTGTGTCCATCACCCTCAAAAAATGTTCCTACATCCCCTTTGTCGTCTCTCCTCTCTTCCCAAACAACCACTGATCTCTTTTCCGTCACTGTAGGTTAGTTTGCATTTTTAAGAATTCAATACAAATGGACTTACGCAGGTTATGGGGTTTTTTTGTCCTGGCTTCTTTCTTAGTTTGAGATTCATCATTGTTATTGTATATTACCAGTATTTGATTGCTTTTTACTGCTGAGTAGTATTCCCTTGTGTTGATACACTATAGTTTGTGTACTCACTCATCTGTTTTTTGGAGTACATACCTAGGAGTGGAATGGCTGAATTATATGGTAGGGGTATGCTTCACTTTTTAAGAAACTGCCAAAGTATATTTCACCAGCCATGTATGAAGGCCCAGTTACTCCAAATCTCAGTCAGCACTTGGCATGGTCAGTCTTTTTAAATTTTAGTCTTCTCATACATTGTAGGGGTATCTCACTGTGGTTTTAAATTTGCATTTCCCTCCTAACTAATGGTATTATGGTATTAAGTATCTTTGCATGTGCCATCTCTTCCTTGGTGAAGTGTGTATTCAAATTTTTTGTCCAGTTTTTTATTAGGTTATATATTTTCTTGTTTTTGAGTTTGGGGGTTACAATATATAGTCTATATTGATCTATAATATAGCTTTATAAAGGTTATAAACCTTTATCAGACATAGACTGTACAAAGATTTTTCTCAGTTAAGGTGTACAATGTGATGATTTGGCATACATACAAAAATGATTACTATAGTCAAACTAATTAACATTATCTCACATAATTACCTTTTCTTGATGATGAGAGCACCTGAAACCTACTTGTTGGCAAATTTCTAGTATTCAGTACAGCATTATTAATTATAGTCATGCTGTGTATTAGATCTCTAGACTTACCCATCTCACATAACTGTAATTATAATTCTTTTAACTGTGCCTTGAAGAGCATACATTTTAAGTTTTGATTAAGTAGTTTATCAGTTCTTATTTGCTGTCATGTCTACATGGGAGTTTTTAAAGGTAGAAGTATCCTTATTTCATTTCTAAGAGTTCTATTGCAATGCTTTCTTAGTAGCTAATAGTAGTAGAATGTTCTTGTTCATTCAAAGGCTAACCCCTAATTAATATTATAAAATATGAACATAAAAAATGATTTAATGTGTGCATTTGTCCTGGACTTAAATTTGGACATTTATTTAAAATTTTTATATTGTTTTATTCAACTGTGCAGTTTATCTTTAGATATTTTTTAAATTCTAGGTTTCTCAAAATGTAACGTAGTTCATGCCATAATTAGGCCAATACTCTAAGCTGTCAGAGTGTTATTATTAAAGTATTACTCCTACAATTTTATTCACTGAGTACAGCACAGAAAATAGATTTCAGAAAAAAAGAATCTAGAAAAAAACTACCTCTTGCTGCTACAAACTTCTATGATGGAGTAGGAATGGAAATTTTTTAATGTTGCCAACAAGAAGCAAAATATATTCCGAAAGCTTACTCTGATTTGCTAGTTCTCTAAACAGTTTTTAATTTTAAGTTTCAAAGAATTATTTTTTTATTAGAAAAATTTTCAGTGAATAACGTTCTTTTTCAGTGTTTCCACAGGTAACACCAAAAGGAATTAATGGCATAGACTTTAAAGGGGAGGCAATAACTTTTAAAGCAACCACTGCTGGAATCCTTGCTACACTTTCTCATTGTATTGAACTAATGGTAAAACGTGAGGACAGCTGGCAAAAGAGACTGGATAAGGTAAGCCTAGTTTTTCTTTCTCGTAAAAAATAATCAGATTTTACTTAAGTTTTATGTATGGATTGAACATTTAAACCAAAGTAACTTCTTAGGGAAAAATCCATTGGGACTGATAGAAGTAGCAGGTGGTACTACTCCCCTGAAACTTTGTGGGCATCTTAACCCAGTTTTGCTAATGAGATTTACCAGTTAAATATTTAGTTATTGTACAGTATGCATTCTTGATGGGATTTTATAAATGTTAACATTTGTAATGTTAATAGTAATACTTTGGAATAGAAGTGATGAGCCATTTAAACATTATCCAGCTGTATTGTGTGATATGTGAAACTTCATTTAAGATATATGAACTAACTTAAACACCAATTAATAAAGTTAAATATTAACTTATTCTATTTGTAGCTACGTATGTTTTCCAAGGTCATTGTGATATCATTCATCATACATTATATTCAGTGAAACATTTGCTTTCTGTTTACCTTTTCTGACCTCTGTTTATCTGTAGCACTAATAATATTGCAATATAAATATTTAGTTTCTGGTACAAAGTATGGCTTAGTGAATTCATTCAGTAGGAATATTTTTGTTTATAAATCAACATCAGTAAAATTGTAAAATGTTAGAACGAAAACATGCCTTAGAGAATTTATTTAGTGCTAGTCCAGTGCCACTATAATGGAGAAGAGGAACTGGGGCCCAGAGACTTGTCCAGAGGTGTTACATTAGCAGAACTCCAAGAATTTTACTATTTTCTGTATTTCAGTTCTAGATACTAGGCCAGACATCAGTCAGAATCTTACTCATGAGAGAGTGGTATTGCTTACAGTATTTGAAGGTCATATCAATTTGAGCAGGACACTAAAGAAAGAAAACAATGTCATCACTGATGTAATGGCAGAATGGCCACAGGATTTGAATATCACTGTTTACTTAAGTAGGTCCCCATGTTTAGAAGAAAAGAGAATTGTTCAGAATTCTCAAGTGCAGTAAGCCATATTGGCTAACAGAATATGTGTATGTATTCTTTAAAAACAGGCAGTAGAAACATCCCTCTAAGATACAAACATTTCATCATTATTCTGGGGTCATATTATTCTATATTCAGAGATTTCAACTCTATACCAATGTGAATCAAATTGAAATTTTAGAAGATTCCCTGTGCACCAAAAAAATAATGTATTTAGAAAACAAGACAACCCCTTAAATCTATTAGACTAATGGTCAAAGAGGATCATTTAACTCATTTAGATTAGTTTATTTAAAACTTGGTGCCTTTAGTTTCTTTATCCTTCACTAAGGGATCATTATCTTAAGTCATATCTAATCACACTGCCTAAAAAAATCTATTCATTTAAGGTTTCTGCTTATCATAATAGACTCATAAGAGTGTAATTTTACATGCTTTTTCACTTTCCATAAGTCTTTTTAATATATTGCTATGCTGTTTTTGTTTTATTTTTCAGTTAAGACATGTTAATACATATAGTGAAGTGAACCAATCTTAAGTGTATTGCTTGATAATTTTTGTACTTTTGTATATACCTCTGTAACCATCACTCAGATCAACATATAGAACTTTTATAGCACCCAAAAAGGTTCTTTCATTCCCCTACCTATTTATGCCACCACCTCAAGAGGATCTAACTTACATAATCATAGATTGTTTTTGTTTGTTCTTGGACATCATATAAATGGAATCATACAATAAACACTTGTGTGTCTATTTCCCCCTCCCCCTGCCAGAATTGACTGTGAGATTTATTCATGTTGTTAGATTTAGTGGTAATTTATTCCTTTTTAGTGCTGTGTAATATTTCATTATATGATGAATTTTCATTGTATGATTTCAGTTTATTTGTTTTTCCTGTTGATGGACATTTTGGTTTTCATATTTTGGCTATTGTGAATAAAGCTGTTGTGAACATTCTTGTACATATGGTGGACATATGCACTCATTTTTCTTGGGTGTGAGGTCTATACAGAGAGTATCCAGCCATGTAATATGAAAAATAGAGACATTTATTGAAGAGGATACAAGAAACATTGTACATAAGACAGTGGTGCTTCAGGCCTCTCGAAAGTGATGACTTTCTTAAGGAAATCTGGTTCATTGGTAGCGGTTTGAATCGAGTCATTAGCAACTGCATCCTGATGTTCCTTCTGCTCTGGTAGCAGAAGCCATGGAACAAATTTTACCACAACATGTTTCATGCCAAGATCCTGTATCAAAATCTCAGACACAATCTCAGTAGTTTTTGGAATCCCCAGATCAGCTTCTAGTTCTCCCACTGTCAGTCACCAATCTTTGTTGATTGCAACCCATTCACATTCAACATTCTCAG
This sequence comes from Anoura caudifer, assembly GCA_004027475.1. Taxonomy (NCBI): domain Eukaryota; kingdom Metazoa; phylum Chordata; class Mammalia; order Chiroptera; family Phyllostomidae; genus Anoura; species Anoura caudifer. Next base: position 144,368 of record PVKU01001743.1, read on the forward strand.
GTGTCCTGCTTGTTGCAGGCCTTCCAGAACACAGATCACTTCCAAGAGATTCCTGACCATCTTGGAAGCATGTGTGTCACACTTCTATTTGCGTTATACTCATTGCATCATCCTTGAAAGCCTTCTGAATCATCAGAATAGTTTCCATGGAGGAATGTTCAAGCTTAACATAAAATTTGATGCAGATTCATTGCTCTCCTGGCTCATTTTGAATGCTACAGCCACATGGTACACATGCTCTCTCAACGGGTATGCAGCCCCTACTGACTAGTACAGTGAAGCCATCTTTATGCATGCATGCTCATTCCAGTCCACTCTCCTTGGCTGCCAGGTTACATCAATGTCATGCAAACCGTTCTCATTATTATTAATAGCTGGACATTTTCTGCACAGACCTCATACCTAGGAGTACAATTGTTGATTCATGGAGTGTGTGCTTAGCTTTGTGGATATTGAGAAACAGCTTTCTAAAGTGCTTACATCAATTTCACCTTAGCTGGTTTTCTCAGTTGGTTGGAGCATCATCCGGTGTAGTGAAAAAAGTTGCTGGTTCAACTCCTGGTCAGGACACATACCTAGGTTGTGGGTTTGATCCCTGACTGGGGTATGAATGGGAGGCAACCAACTGATCAATTTATTTCACATGAATGTTTCTCTAAAATCAGTAAAAAGTATATCCTTGGGTGAGGATTAAAAATAAACAAATGAATGAATGAAGTGGTTATATTAATTTAAACTCCTGTGAGCAATAGCCCTGGCTGGTGTGGCTCAGTGGATTGAGCACCAGCCTGTGAACCAAAGGGTCGCCGGTTGGATTCCCAGTCAGGGCACATACCTGAGTTGTGGGCCAGGTCCCTAGAAGAGGGTGCAGGAGAGGCAGCCACACATTGATGTTTCTCTCCCTCCCTTCCCCTCTCTAAAAATAAGTAAAATCTTAAATAAATAAACTCTCACCAGAATAGATGAGAATTCCAGTTGCCTTTCACCCTTGTCAATACTTAATACTGTCAGTTTTTTGTGGATATTCTTAAGTTTTTAGCCATTCTGGTGGGTTTTTAGTCTCATTTCCTCTTGAGTATACAATAAGCCCTTAATCTTTAGATCAACGAACTAATAGCTTTATTTCAAGGAGGGTATTTGGAAGTATTTAGCTTATATGAGTTCAGTGTGAACTTTTTTAGCCCTTAAGTATTTGAGGTAAGGCATTTGACTAAAGGCATTAGTTCTTTACAAGCTTGTCAGACTTCAGTATCAGATTTGACACATTACATGCAACCCATTGTTGAAATTAGTGTGAGATTGGTGCCAGGGCCAGCTTTTTTCTTTTAAGTGCTGACCTTGGGTCTTTTAACTTCTTAGAGCTATAGACAGTATCTATAAAAGGAGAGTGTTTAGGTAAAAATGTAAGCTCTTTTTCAGCTCTAAAGTAGTTTTAACCAACAGTGGGAAAGTAGGAGAAATTTTGTTACCAACCACAAAATGGGGAGTTTGCCTACCTGCTGCCACAAAAGCCAAACTCGAAGTAGGTGCCGAAGCAAAAGAAAAGGGGTTTTATTCCTATGCTGCACAATCTTGGAGAATGGGAGACTTCCTGTCTCATAGTTCATCTCCTCTGCAAAATCCAGACAAAGCCCAGCCTACCTCAGCAAGACCAAAACAAAAGACAGTGCCCAGAGTTTCTGCTCCATTTTAACCTTTGCAGCCCCCAGGCAGTAGTCGTCCAGGTAGATTAGCTTGTTTCCAACTGCTGTCCAACTTCAGGCTCCCTTCTGGAGGCTCTGTGTAGAGCTAGCATAGCCATGTTCATGAAGCTCCCAGGGCCGCAAAGTTGGGTGCTCCTGGACAGGACAGCATGCAAACGCTTGGGTGAATGCTTCACCAGGTTGGCAAGAGAAACTCACTCCTGGAGGCCATGAGCCATGCAGCCACTAAGGCCACTTAGCCCATGGAGAGGACAGGGCAGTGCACCCTCTTGAGTGCAGGTCCCAAGCAGCGAGTAATGAGCAGGAGAGCATTTCTTTGTTCCCCTGGGACTGTATTTGTTTTGGGTGTGGGACAGGCCAGGTGCTTTCTCAGAATGATCAATTAAATTTCCAAACTTTAACGTACTTTGGGTGGGTCCACCTCCCAACCAATCCTTTCTTTCCCCAGGCTAGACTGTCAGGCCTCTTTGGTCCAGCACCTCTCCATGCTGCCATCTTAACTTCTGTGATGCAAGTGCCTGCCTTTCCTGGTCCCACCCCCAATCTGGTACTGGAAGGACAGGGGCAAAGAGCTTTTCCCCTTATCTTGTTATCCTTTCGAGTGCTCAGTGTAAGAGCCTCCCTCTGCCACCATCATGACTAATGGGGGAGATTCCCATGGCTCTTCATCAACTCTGTGCCTCCCATGCCCTAGTCCCTGCATGCAGTGAGTTGTGCACACCCACAGAGAAAGGAACCCTGCAAATCCCACATAGCTTCTTAGGTAGTGCCCAGGGCTGCCTCAGTGGGAGGGGCAGGGTGTCTGCAAGGCACATGCTTGTTTACCTGGGCAATGTGGCCTCACAATCCCATTGAAGTGCAACCTGGTGCTGTGTTGCAAAACTCAGTGTGCTTGCCTTTGCTGTGGGTGGTTCATGAAGGTGTTCTTTTGACCTGCTGCATGCCCTCAGCCCTTGAATCTGCGACCTTCGTCCCAGACTTGGTGTGTGGCTCTGCACTTCTGGATCCCAGCTCCCATCCCCGTGGCCTAGCTCTGTCTCCCTGGAGACCCCTTCTGTTCACCTCCCTCAGCAGCACACTCCCAGCAGTCCGGACAGGCTGTCTGTTGGTATCAATTTCTTTCTTAGAATATACTTTTAGCATTCATTGATTCTACTTGATTGGGTTATTTTCTTCTTAGCATCCATTACTTACTTGTTTTTTCTTTTATACCAAAGTAAATGTTGGTTTTATTTTTGGGGAAACTGACACATGAATATATTGGAGGCATTCTTCTGGTAATAATTTATCTTTTTTAACACATAGATACTTTGGCAGTTATTTAACCCATTTAAATACATAACCTACCTATTAGGTGATTTTAGTGGTGATTTACATGGTAGATTGTATATAATGTATAACTCAGAAAAATACTCATTTTTTTTATAGGAGTGGAGTTATTTTTTGGCCAAGTCATAGCATTTCGGTGAAATGCAAAGAAAATTCCCACTTTAAATGATAAACATGTCACTTCTTTTTTTTTTTTAATAGGAAATTGAGAAAAGAAGAAGAATAGAGGAAGCTTACAAAAATGCCATGACAGAACTTAAGAAAAAATCCCACTTTGGAGGACCAGATTATGAGGTATGAATTTAATTATATTTTTATCTTAGAAGGAAGAACACATAGGCATACCTGTTACAAAAGTGAAAAATACTTTTGTAAGCTTTAAAGATTCTAAATATATAATTCCTTGATTTTTTAAATGAAATGTATATTTGATAATATATAAATGCTAGCCTTACTCTGAAATTGATATTTTGGTATTGCCTACAAAGTTTAGCGTAGTCTTTAAAAGGTTGATTATTTGGCCTGTCCGCTTTATAGAACAAGTTTTTATCTCCCCTGAGAGGATCATAATTTTTAATGTCACCTTCTAATTCACTTTTTTAAACAAAAGCAACCTATAGAGGAAAAAGCTGAGTACCTTATACAGACAAAAGATTTCTGTTTGTGCAATATATTGTGAGCTCTTATCCATAGCAGAGCATGAACTGTTCTGATTGCCTTGCCTTTATATTTGACAATACGTAAAACCAACTTCTTTCCTCTCGTTTTTCTGTTAAGCATTTAATAAAGTTTTCTTTCCATATGCACACACACACATTAAAATTTTATGAGCTATTTTATCATCATACAATTTCAGAGAAAAAAAAAATGTAAGAAATATATCCGGTAATTGTCATTAACATTGTTGATATTCCTGAAATGAGCATTTTTTTTAACAGTAGTAAAGAGTATCATTGAAATAGGATGATCAAATAGATTATATTTAAGAAAATAGAAGAAAAATTTCTTGCAATTTTTATTCTAGAAAGGAAAAAAAGCTACTATTGACTGAATATTTTTTATGTTGAAATTTATTCCCAGCTAAAAATCCATAGTGATGAGATTTGAGCAGTAATATTTTTAAATTATTAAGCTATCAATATATTCCTTCTCAAGGTATAAAAAGTATGTAATTAGCTATTCTCTGGCGTTTTAAACCAGGTTACCAAAATACAAACTATTACAATTCTAATTTTTATTCTAAAGCTAAGCAGATTGTTTTGCCATTTTAGGTTTATTTGGGTAGAATTATCAACTTTTAAAAATTACCTTATTCATATTATAAATAAAATAGATATTTATTGTAGGAAGATTATAGAAAGTATTTTAAAAGCCCACTTTTAAAAATTTAACAATATGTGGTACCAATTGACTTCTTACCAACAATGTATAAGTAGAGTTTACATACTTTTTTTTTCACGTCTCTGAACAAGGGTTTCTTTCAGGTATTAAGAGCAAGCAGAGTAAAGGGAGGCCTTGTGTTTACTAGATTCAAGTAAAGAAAATTGCTTTATTTTTTAATGTGATTGATTTGGGCTCTGTTACAAAAATGTTTTTTGGTCATTTCCTTTTAATGACTCACTTGTCCATGTCCCTCGACATTTTTTATTGGGACTTCTTTTCCTATTGATTTAGATGTGTGGGGTTGGCTTTTCATTTTTCAGTTATTTTCTTCCTTCTGTAATTTTTAAAAGGTCTTTTGATTGTTGGTTTTGCCATCTAAAAGTTGTAAGGGTAGTCAGTGACATGGGCTGTTAAAGAGAGAGCATAAAGTGTAGAGAATAAAGCTTTTATTCACTCTCCAAGAAAGAAAGGGGTATGGTGTGTAGAGATACACCAGCATGGAGGTGTGGGATCTTTGAACTTCTTCTGTTGGATTCTAACTGGATTAAAAAAGGGTATAGGCTTGCTGTTGCGTGGCCCCTGGGCTGTTGGGGCCTTGTAGCAGAGGCTGCAATTTGTTCCAGTGTTACCTTCTGCCTGTGGCTGCAGGGAACGGTTAGTTCTGTTCTTCTGGTATTTTCTAGTCCTGGGGACAACTCAGAAGAGTAAAATTGGAGTCATGTTTAACAAGGTCACCGTCCTGCTCAGAGAATAATGCCACAGCAGCAAATGCCTCTGGCTTTATTCTTTCATTCCCCCGTCTTTAAAATGGATTTATTCTTATTGACCTGGCCTAGTTTTGGTTTTGGTGAGTAGGGACTAAGTTCTGTTCTTTTGTAACTGCTTCAGGCAGCCTAGGGCTGTAGAGTTTTCCTTGCCTGTGGGTCTGGGTATGGCTCGTTAAGGGGAAGAGGGTGGAATTGGACAGCTAGAAAAGCTAGAGCCGTGGCCGGAGGCCATTTGTGGAGGGAATCTCCCAGAGCCTGGATGTTCCATGGAAGGAAGTATATGAGATATTTGAGGAGATAGGGTCTAAAAACAAGAATAAAGAAAAAGGCTGCTATAGGTCCCAGGAAGAGAGTTAGCCAGGAAAACCAGGACTAGATATTGACCTTAAAATCCCAAAAGGTAGAGGTGGAGTAGTAGGTAAATTCTGTGTGGCTAACACTGCATTAATAGTTTTCAATAATTTCAAGTCAAAGGATAAAGGAAAAAATGAAACATAAGCTTGGAAGAAAACTAGAAAAACTAGGATCTAATCATTTTTTGGTTGACGATTGGACATTGTGATTTCCATTGAAACACAGTTTCTTTCCCTAAGATTACCCTCATTTTATTAAAGTGACTGCACATAAGTCCAGTTTCAATTTGGCCTGATTATTTGCATGAACATAACAAGAATAGTGACTGATCATATAGGCTCTTTTAGATCTGCTTTGCTGGAATTTTACAAGGATCCTTCAAATTGCACTTTAGTCAGTTTCTCAGGGCAAAGAAGCCAAGTGACACAGTTGCCATCTGGCTTTGCCTGTAATATTGATAAGTTTTAGTGGATTCCTCAAGTTCTTGAGGTCCCCAAATGTCTTGAGGTTCATTCCTTGCCATCTTTCAGGAAAGCAACCTTCATCCCTTACCTGGAAAGGCTGCCATGAATGACCTGACCAGGCAAAGTGCCAGGCCATTTCTCCAAGGGTCTCTTACTGGCTTCAAAAGTCAATCTTAATTCCTTAAGTCTTTCTGGCAACATCCAGAGTCCAGTCATGACTCTTTTGATCATGACATTCCAGACAAAGACTTGGTTAATAACACCACATTTAGAAACTGGTGCTATTATAAACAGAATAGACTCTTACTGGGTTCATGTAAATAAACATTTCCATGAAAAATAATATTTATTAACAGTTGCCAAATTCTAGAGGGATTAGGTAGGGAGAAAATATAAATGTTTCAGTATTGCTTATGAGGGTATAACATACAAATTGTTCTAGGAAAAAAACAAGTTTTCTTACATCTAGAAAACAAAAAGATTTAAAATTAGCCATGTTTGGAACAAAGTCATAAGAATAACAATTATCTTTACTCCCATATAACCAATTTTGTCTTATTTGCTAGTATTTCCATGAATCCAGTTATTCCTTAAGGTTCTATAAATCTTCATTTACTTTAAAGATTTGAGCTACTTAGATATATGTATTTTAAAGTAAGTCAGAGTCTTTTTCATGAACCTATCCAAAGATACATTTGCAAATACATTAGAGTTAAACAGTGACTGTTTATAATGACCAAATTTAAAATAGTGTGATTATAGACTTTATTAAAATGTAGTTGATAAAGAACTTTGCCTCTTTGTAGAATATACTATTTCAAGATGTAAGAGGGTGCAGCCGGAGGGGGCCTGAAGGAAGGATTTGTAGTAGGGTCTAGAACTCAGGGTGTCCAGGAAATATTAAAAATGTGGGATGTCCCCACCCCCACAAGTCTGAACTGGGGGATGGGACACATGGAGCAGGGCCACTGAGAGTTGTTTTGCATAACAACAGTTTTGCAGATAACCTCTAGAACTGTCATTTAACATATCTATAACCTTTTACTGGTTTCATAGATATGTTAAATAGCTGTGGCCATGCTTTAAGCCAGGGAGAAGGGAGTGACTTCCACCCAGGATGTAACTGGGAGGCAACTCCCCCTGGTTACAGAGCCTGCATAGGAGTTTGGAGATGATTGGCTCCACACCACAGGGCCACACCTACCCAGACTTACTATGGCATTTGAGAAAAGCTGAAAAAATATGGGAATGCCGTCAAGTGTAGCCAATTGTGGGAGGTGTCGGAAATGGGGCTGCAGAGGAAGATTGGCGCTGGAATTTAAACCTACTGAAGCAGCCATGACAAGAATCACAACACAGCTTTAGCAGAGAAGACCCATGTGGCTTTGGCAGGAGAGAATCATGCAGCTTTGGGTCTCCCTTTGCCACGTACCTTATGAAGCTGGAAAACAAGATAGAGCAGCAATGCAGAGCTCTCTCTTAGCAACTTGGAAGAATGCAAAAGGGATGCTGCAGGAAGGAAAGGGGTGAAAGGATTCTTGCTAGTGGGCCATGAGAAGGAGCCATGTGGTTTTGGATTAAGAATTGGAGCTCCCGGTGACACAGCTGGTAATGCTGGGAACCAAGGGAGGCCTGCCAGCAGAGCATGGATTACTGGGAAGAGCTGGAGGCTACCTGAGCCATGGACTTCTATTTCTTTTCCTGAGATACAGTACCTCTGAACCAGGTAAAGCAGGGAAGGAAGGACTGTGTGTGTTTGTGGGTATTTTAAGGGACTTTGGGGTTTTAATGAAGACATGAAGTAGTTACTCTTAAGTCTGTATAACTTTTGAATGAATAATTCCTTTCCTTTTCACCAATCTCTGACATAGCTATAATTCCCTGGCAGCAGGCAAGGAGAACCTAGTACAGGGGACCCCAGGAAAAGGGGGAGTCCATTCTGTAACATTGTGCAACCCCTTCTCCAGTGGCCAATCAGGGGAAATCTTTGGAGACCACATTCGCAGTAGCTTTAAAGTAATACAACTACTTGCACATGTGCAGTAAAAGCCCGCCAAAACTAGCCAGGAAGTATCCACCCTATAAGAATAGAATCACTCTAGCCCCATGAGGTCAATCTCTGCTTCGAGTTGGTCTGCTCCTGTATTGTCTGCTATAAACTCTGTGTGTTCAGTTTAATTCTTTGTCCCATTCACCAAGAACCTGGTTACCTGTGCCCACCTGTGACAAAGATACCGATTTCTTGATAAGTAACAGTTACTATGAAATAATACAAAAGAACAGTATCAGGTCCATATTTGTAGACTTAACGCAAAGTTTTGGGGTTTTTTAAGATTATATTTAATTTCTTTTTAGACAGAAGGGAAAGGAGGGAGAAAGAGAGGGAAAGAAACATCAATATGTGGTTTCCTCTTGCATGCTCCCCACTGGGAACCTGGCATCCCAGGCATGTACCCTGACTGGGAATCGAACCAGAGACCCTTTGGTTCTCAGGCCAGCACTCAATCCACTGAGCCATACAAGCCTGGGCACAGTTGTTGTTGTTGTTCAGTTGTTGTTGTTTGTTTGTTTAATATGTTTTACTCATTATGCTATTACAGTTGTTCCATTTTACCCCCTTCTCTCCCCTCCACCCTGCGTACCCTTTCCCACCCACATTCCCTGCCTTTAGTTCATGTCCATGGGTCATACATATAAGTTCTTAGGCTTCTACATTTCCTATACTCTTCTTACCCTCCCCCTGTCTATTTTCTACCTACCATTTTTGCTGCTTATTCTCTGTACCTTTTCCCCACTCTCCCTCTCCCCTGTTCATAACCCTTTATGTGATCTCCATTTCTGTGGTTCTGTTCCTGTCCTGGATGTTTGCTTAGTTTGCTTTTGTTTTTGTTTTAGGTGTGGTTGTTAATAATTGTGTGTTTGCTGTCATTTTACTGTTCATATCTTTTATCTTCTTTTTCTTAGATAGATCCCTTTAACATTTCATATAATAAGGGCTTGGTGATGATGAACTCCTTTAACTTGACCTTATCTGAGAAGCACTTTATCTTCCCTTCCATTCTAAATGAAAGCTTTGCTGGATAGAGCAATCTTGGATATAGGTCCTTGCCTTTCATGACTTGGAATACCTCTTTCCAGCCCCCTTTTTCCTATAAGGTCTCTTGAGAAATAAGCTGACAGTCTGATGGGTACTCCTTTGTAGGTGACAGTTGCCTTCTCTCTTGCTGCTTCTAGAATTATCTCCTTCATTTTAATCTTGGGTAATGTAATTATGATGTGCCTTGGTGTGAGCCTTCTTGGGTCCCACTTCTTTGGGACTCTCTGAGGTTCCTGGACTTCCTGAAAGTCTATTTCCTTTGCCAGATTGGGGAAGTTCTCCTTTATTACATGTTCAGATAAGTTTTCCACTTATTGTTCTTCCTCTTCCCCTTCTAGTACCCCTGTAATTTGGATGTTGGAATGTTTAAAGATGTCCTGGAGGTTCCTAAGCCTCTCCTTATTTTTTTTTTAATTCTTGTTCACTCTTTTCTGGTTGGATGTTTTTTTCTTCCTTCTGGTCCACACCATTGATTTTAGTCCCGGTTTTCTTCCTCTCACTATTGGTTTCCTGTGCATTTTCCTTCATTTCACTTATTGTAACCTTCATTTTTTCGTCTAATTCGCAGCCAAATTCAACCAATTCTGTGAGCAGCTTGATTACCAGTGTTTTAAACTATGCGTCTGATAGGTTGGCTATCTTCATCATAGTTGTATGTTTTCTGGAGCTTTGATCTGTTCTTTCATTTGGGCCATTTTTATTTTTATTTCTATTTTACTGTGATTTGATTTTATTTTATTTTGTTTTGTTTTGTTTTGTTTCACACGCCTGTTACATAGTAAGGGGTGGAGCCTTAGGTATTTACCAGGGCGGGGTAACCCACGTCATTGCGTGGTGACGCTGTATGTGGGGGAGGGGTCTGAGAAGGAACAGTGCCGCTTGCTCCACTCTGCCTGCTTTCAGTCACTTCCCTCCTACCCACAAGCAAAGTGGGCCCTTCAGGTACTGATTCCCAGGTGAGTGGGTTTGTTTATATTCCAAGGCCCTGTGGGTTTCTCCTACAAACTCTCCTGTGAGGCTGGGAGTTTCTCCCTCTGCCACCTCAACCCCCACAGGTGTTTTCAATCAGAGGTTTTGCGGCTTTATTTCCCCATGCTGGGACCCTGGGTTGTACGGTCTGTCTTGTTCCGAGCTGTTCCTCCCAGTTTATCTGCACTTGGATGTGGGACTGCCCTCTCCACCAGCCGCCTCCTCACCAGGTCCACCAGTGCTGCCTTGCCAGATAGTTGTAGCCTTACCTGCCCCGGTCCTCCAGCCACCATGTTGCCACTAGTCCTATCTTCCCAGCTGCCATCTCCACCCCTCCTACCGGTCTGAATGAATGTTTGTTCTTTAACTCCTTGGTGGTCGAACTTCCATACAGCTCTCTTTTCTGTCAATTCTGGTGGGTTTTTGTTTTTAAATTGTTGTTGCCCTCCTTTTGGTTGTTCAAGGAGGCACCATGTGTCTACCTGGGCCTCCTTCTTGGCCAGAGGTGGCACAGTTTTAATATATATAAAGACCAAACAGTATGCAAAGTTTTAAACTGTATAGGATTTATTGGAAGTGTGCATTAAGTGCTGGAAACAATCCATAAATTCCCAATGTATGGGTTATAATACCTAGAGTTCCACTGCTTGGTGTCCCCACAGGGAACCATTACTCTTGGCTTGTCCAGAGTCATTGACTGGACACCTGTTACCCCTGAGAGCTTTCTGGTTTGAACTTGATTCTGAATCTTTGCCAGTTCCTCCCTGAAGCAGGTTGGAATTTCTGGAAAATCTATTTTGATAAAAAAAAATATATAGGTATAGAAATAAAATAGTTATTACTACTCTGTTTGGCAAAGCTTCCTATGTAATTTTGAGCATATTGTATAGGCCTAAGTAGTTCAACAACTTTTCTTTTGTAAGGAGAGAATATAAATTCTTGAGGTATTCCAGGGACCTATTGGAAGAACTCAAAGCTCACTTCTCAGTTTTTAAAATTTAAATTTTGGGGAGGTTGTCAAGTATACTTAACCAAAATATTGTAATACAAACTTTTTGTAAAACACACATTTTTTTGCTAATAGCACTAAAATAAATTAATCAAACTTAAAGCATTTTTAATATCAAATATTTTGTCCAGAATGTAGGATCCTGCTTAATTTACGTAAGTACTTAGTATCTTTAGGCCAGTAAAATATTGCCCTAGTTATGCCATCCAGAGGCAGAAAATGTACCACATGCAACACAGAGACAAACACATATCATGTAAAGACCACACACAGGAAGACTGAACACTTAAAGACCACATAATTTGAATTACTGATTTTTGTAGAGAAAGTATAAGATTTCTCTGATTTGCTTTTGAAAACTTTTAAAACAGATTGGAAGAGGGGGATGGAAGGTCCTAAATACCAAGTTAGATGACCTGTTGAGACTATCAATAAAAGCCTTAAGGCTTTGTAATTTAAAAAAGCCAAAAGCAGGTCTAGCGATCTATGTTTCGGTATTTCATGTTTTATTTCAGAATACCTAGACGTCCAATAACTTTTATCAGAATTCACTAATTCAAAAAGGAATAGAAATAAATTGATTTGTTCAGATATAGCCAAGGTTTTCCCCATTTTGATAAGAATTATCTTCCCAAAATTTGTATTTTAAAAAATGGACTAGAGAAGAGTTCTTGAAGACAACCAGGTATACATTTCAAAAATGTAGGGAAACAAAAGCCATCTTCTCCTAGAACAACTTTGGTTTCATCAGGTGAAGGGACAGAAAAGCGGCTTGAGTTTAAAATGCCACTTTTTTTCTCTGCACTGAGATGCAGGCCGAATTTTTCCCAGGATTTAGCAGCTCCCAGGTCTCCAGGAGGAAAATATAGAGTGTTTTACAGTCTGGGGCGGGGGCTGAGATTTTCTCCCTCTTTCTACCCTTGATTTTACTTCATGTAGTTGCAGTGGAGCCAAACCTAATTCCAAACAATTGAATACAGAACTTGGGTTAGGCAAGTAAGGAAAAGCGTCACCCCCACAGACTAATATTGATTAAAAGAGTATTGCCTTAAGGGATTAGAGTGCCACTCAGCTGGAAAACAAATACATCAGTTACTCTGTAGCAAGATAGACACAGGTGGGGGGCAGGAAGGGGTGGTAGCATGAGGCAGATTTGAGAGGCAGAGTTAGGGAAAAAGTCTGGAATCCCTACTGAAGTATTTAAAATCTTGTCTTTTCCTCTGGAGAACTAAACCTAAGGAACAGATCAAGACTACAACAGTAAAGATCTAGTTGGAGGATAGTGTTATAGTTAAGATATCTGTTTCATGGGCCAGACTTCCTGGTCACCCTGTTTGTGTTGAGGCCAAGTCATGTTACAATAGAAAATAAAGTGCTTGGGCTTGAAGTCAGTAAGTCCCAGAGCCTTCAGGTTCTTAAGTTTATAACCCAATGGGGAATTTGGGGGTGGGGTCATTATATATTGCCCAGGAATACTACCTAAAAGAAAAGGGAGGATATCTCAGGAATGAGAACAATCAAGGTGGGTTGGGGGATTGAGAAGGGTGTGTCCAACTCAAGTGACCTAGAGATCTGCAGCCAGAGCTGAGTGTCCTCAAGCCTGAGGGCAGACTAAACACAGATTCTGCCTCAGAGCCAGGAGTTCCTGGGCACCTAGAGCAGACTGAACCAGCAGGGAGACAATTGGAGGCGTTTCTCCCAGCCAAAACCCTTCGGAAGTGATAGACCCAGTCCCAGGGTTTACTACTAGTCAAGGGGATAAGCTATCACCTTCGATAGGATGTTTTCGTCCCAGGATACAGAAAGCCTTACCAATTGCTGGTCGTGAAGATGGGTGAGAAGGAGGCTGAACACAGAGTCGGGAGAGATGAAGAAGGATTAGAATCTTCTCTCCGAATCTCACAGAGACCAGGTTAGGGGGTTAGCCCTGGTCGAGCTTCCGCTGCCGGCTACTCCTCTAGTTGCAAGTCTCGGGGCAGGTGGAGAGGGGGAGAGAGAGAATGTCCTTATATGGGCCACCAAGATGGTTGAGGTGGTTGGTGATGAGGGTTGTGAAAGAATTCACAAAGAGCATAAAGTGTAGAGAATTAAGCTTTTATTCACTCTCCAAGAAAGAAAGGGGTATGGTGTGTAGAGATACACCAGCATGGAGGTGTGGGAGCTTTGAACTTCTTCTGTTGGATTCTAACTGGATTAAAAAAGGGTGTAGGCTTGCTTTTGTGTGGCCCCTGGGCTGTTGGGGCCTTGTAGCAGAGGCTGCAATTTGTTCCAGTGTTACCTTCTGCCTGTGGCTGCAGGGAACGGTTAGTTCTGTTCTTCTGGTATTTTCTAGTCCTGGGGACAACACAGAAGAGTAAAATTGGAGCCATGTTTAACAAGGTCACAGTCCTGTTCAGAGAATAATGTCACAGCAGCAAATGCCTCTGGCTTTACCCTTTCAAAAGTTGTGTACTTTCTTGCCCTGGCCGGCTTGGCTTAGTTGTTTAGAAAGCTGTCCCATTCCAAAATGTTGCTGGTTCAAGTCCCTGTCAGAGCACATACATGGGTTATGGGTTCACAAACACATACAAGAGGCAACCAATTGATGCCTCTCTTATCACATTGATGTTTCTCTCTCCTTTACTTTCTAAAAGCAATAAAAAAATGTCCTCAGATGAGGATTAAAAATTTTTTTAAAGTTTTATGCTTTCATGTAATCTCTCAATCTTTTGGTATACTTATCTCTACATTTAGTATCATGCTTCAGAAAGCATTATCTATTTCAAATAATTATTTGTATTTTTTTTTTTAATTTTTAAAGGTCTCTTCTAAATATATTCTTAATATACCTCCTAGATTTTTAAAAACTATGGTATAATGTAGGAATCTTTTATTCTAATAATGTTGTTGAATAAACTATTCTTTTCCACTCATTTAAAATGTACTGCCCTCTTTTAGTGAAGAAAATGTTAAGGGTACGTCAACCTCTTTCTTACCAACTCCTTGTGGTATCAAGGAGTGGTAAGATACAATTTTTAAATAAACTAGGGCCTGTTCTTATGCTTCCCCCTTTCACTGTGGAACCATCTGTATTGTGTGAGTACTATGCTTGCATGGATTTTAGACACTATTTCAAACTATAACTTTATTTTGGTTCTTATCAAACAATCATGGTGTTCTAATTATTGAACAAAATTAAATGTTTCTGTCATCTGTAGTCTCAGAAATTACTTGATAATCCTAAATCCATTCATTCATTAAGATTTATTATAATGGAAGGCACTGTGCTAGGCATAAGGTGGGTGGGGTTGTAAGAAACAAGGCAGACAGGGATCCTGCCTGAGGACCCCACCTGAGTGTATACTAATGGGAATACAGACTAGGTAGCAGGCAAATAAAATAATGCATGTTGTAAAGTACTTTTAACACTGATAGGGATGGCTTTCTAAAGGAAACAGCATCTTAGCTGAAACCTTAACAAAGAGTTAGCCTGAATAGGTTTTAATCAGGTGAATAGCCTAGAAAGAGTGTAGCTTATAGTGGGCTCAGAAGAAAGAAAACATTTGGAGGCCAGAAGCAAAAGACAGCATTTTGCCATAGGGGAATTGAAAGAACTTATCTGTGGAGCATGAAGCCCATTAAGAGGAGGGATGGAGTGATAAAAATAGCTAAAAAGATCTGCAAGGATCAGTACAGATCTTCAGGAATGGGTTTTAAGCAAATCAGGTTTTCAGATTTACAGTTCAGAAAAATCATTCTTGCTTCCTGTAGTGAGGAGAGTGAATCAAAATTGAGAGATGTGACAGGGGCTTGGAGACTTTTTCAGTATTACAGATAAGAACTGAATATAGCCTAAATAAGGTAGGGGAGAACAGTAGGGATAGGTGTGGAGAAATTAGGTATTCAGAAAGTAGAATTGAAGGATGTGGTGATTAATGAAGGAAAAGAGAGGACTCCAGGAACAGGCCCAGGTTTCTGCCTTTCTCATATTGGTGCACAGGTAGGACAAGAACAGTTTTTAGACATGTTGCATATGAGTTGAGATACTCATCTGAGGAGGTCTTGTATTATTAGATGTGAAGATCTGACACTTAGGAAAGGGATGGACAGGCTGTGAATTTGGGAAATCATCAGATGATGACTGAAGTCTTAGAAATGAATAAGAATGTTGTAGGGAGAGAAGTGTGGAAATCTAAGGAATGCCCACATTTAAGGAATGCACAGAGAAGGAAGAGCCTGCACAGGAACCCAGAAAAGAGTGCTTAGTGCAGGGGAACTGGGAACTGAGGAATGCAAGGGCAGAGATCTCTTCAAAGAGCATTTACATGCTGCTAATAGGGCATGTAAAATCAAGACTGGAGTGTCCCATGGATTTTGTAATAAATAGTTCTTTTCCTTGGTAAGCATGATAAAATAAAAGGGTTTCTTTTTTTAAGTTGTTTTTTAATAAAGGACATTTTATGCAGTTACTTTAGTTCACAGATTTGCCATTCAAGGAAAGAGGTGCCTGTCTTATTTGCCCATTTCATTTGTCAAAGTAGAATTTTTTATTTTTTTAATGAAATTTATTGGGGTAACATCAGTTAATAATAATATGTTTCAAGTATACAGTTCTATAATACATCATCTGTATATTGCATTGTGTGCTTACCCCAAAAGTAGAACTTTTTAATACTAAATTTCCCAATTAGTAGATTCCTGAGAATCTGAATCTGACAGGATTGCATAAATTGAATGAATGTTACAATGTGTAGATGTGGTTATGATCAACAGAGTTTCACTAGGAAATATGTTAGTGTTCAGAGATTTGGGATATTTTGTATTTTTCTCATATCAACAAAGACCAAAGTGATACTGCTATCATTGGAGTCTCTTTCAAATGTTTTAACTTTATACAGGGAATCCTGCATGATAGCCTCTGGAGTATTGTTATTCTTCTTGTTTCATGATCTAGCTGATCATTAGATGTTTATATTCACTTAATGATAATTCATTGAGGTACACACTATCCTATATGTATGTATAAAAAGTTTTTGTGGGTTTTTTCATTTTGAAATTGGTTGTGAGGGAGTCCTCATAACTCTGAAAGAATTATTGCATTAAATCAAGATTTCTCACATGCCTGTTCCAAATGACAGGTGCATTATACCATAGTTCCTCCCACCCTTCCTCTATGGCCCCAAGTTGTGGCAGGGATGGGATCATGTTGCTAGATTTTTTCATGGAGTAGTGATGACTTGGAGTTATCAGTCTCACTGGGAAGATTGTAGGCAGACCAGAAATCATTCATGTGTCATACTTTTATATTTAAAAATTTAGGAAAACTTATACCTAAGCCCACTTTTTTAGCCCTCACTTTTACCATAATGTAACACCATTATTCATCTTACAGTACACTTACTGTTTCCTGGTAGCAGGAACATACCTTGCTTGTTTCCATTTTGCTGCTATTCTTTATATTTTTATTTTCTAATACAGCTGAGGTTATACGTGAATGGGAATCACTTGGAGGACTTATTAACATACATATTCCTGGCTCCACCCGAGACCTTTTGAGAAATAATTTCTGTGTATGAGGCCCTGGGAATTTTCATTTTAACAAGTTCCCAGGTGATTAAGAACCACTGCTCTGCCATCTAACCAGGCTTTCAGCTCAACTTTTCTTTCACCATGAAATAATTGTCATTGCTTAGGAAGATCCCTCTCAGAACTTCTATCTATACTTCTCATTGCCTATGGACTGCAACTTTTTACTTACTTTTATGCAATTTTATATGGATTCTGTCACCAAGTATTCAAGTTGTAAGTACTCAACTCTCTCTGTAGCATGAAAGCAGGTGTAGACAATACATATGAATGAGCATGATTGTAGTCCAATAAAACTTTGTTTTCATTTTATGTATTTCCCACATGTCATAAAATGTTACTCTTTTGTTTTTCAACCATTTAAAAAATGAAATTCTTAGCTTAACGGTTATGCAGAAGTAGGCAGTGGACTGCATTTGACCCATAAGCCATAGTTCACCAAATCCATGCTCTAGGTCAGGGGTGTCAAACTCGTTTTCACCAGGGTCGACATCAGCCTCATGGTTACCTTTAAAGGGCCAAATGTAATTTCAGCTCCTTAACAGTTAAGGAGTAAATTATATTTATACAGTCCTAAAATTATTTCGGCCCTTTGAAGGCAACTGCGAGGCTGATGTGGCCTCTGGTGAAAATGAATTTGACACCCGTGGTCTACATTATTGCTGTAACGCAATATTGGCCAATAAGCAGTAAGTATACGAGTACTGAGTGAATGAATTGTTATACTCAGGATTATGTACAGAGCATACGTTACTCATCTTTTATATAATATTACCGAGTGTACTAACTAGTTCATAAATGTTTGTTGGGTCACTTTTCAGCTTTCCCCTAGAGTTAATGCCAGGATTATCAATGTTTTATATTTTTCAACTGTTTGGGTTTTTTCTATGTATTCAAATAGGAAGGTCCAAACAGTCTGATTAATGAAGAAGAGTTCTTTGATGCGGTTGAAGCGGCTCTTGACAGACAAGATAAAATAGAAGAACAGGTATATCTGTTATTAAAAATTCTAACACTAGAATGTTGTTTTATATAAATAGAATTTAAAAACTATGAAACTGTCATAACCTAGAAAATGAAGTGTCTGCATTTAGTCACAAATATGGAAGAATCTTTATAAGTCACCTTCATATATTAACTTCCAAACAATAGAAAGACCAACAAAAATATTCTTCCTATTCCTCTTAAGTTCCAACTTTATCATCATCCTATTACTATCAAGTATATATTTACTCTGAGTAAAACAGCCTGTTTGAATTTCTTTTTACAAAGTGCCATATAAATTCAAAAGGAAAATGACCAAGAATGTATTTTTCTTCTGTTAGTACCATTCATTTTTTAATACCCTCTCTATTGCTTTCACTTCCTTCACTTTCAATTGCTTACTCACCTTTAAGTTTGCTCAGTGATTTATCATCATTAGATTCACAGACATCATACCCAGCTTGTTCTGTGGAAGTGGAAGGAAAACATTTCTTAAATCCTTTAACTCTAATTAAAGATTAATTTAATTTCCTGCAATTCTGCTGCAGTGCAGTTACCATGTACTACCACTAGATGGTACCTAAGGGTGAATTTTAGTTATTTGTCTCAGGACTCGAAGCATCTTGCAAATAAATGATATGTATATTGGTTTTATAGTACAGATTTATTGCATAAAAAAGCTGGCATGTTCATTTCCTGTCGTTGCAAAGGCAGTCATGGCCATCATGCCTGTTAGTGGTCTGTCTGCCTGAGGGTAAATCACCTGCAATAGCTATTGCTTTTCACATTCATTTTTCATTATATTTTTAGAAATCAGTGGTAAAAATTCATGTCACATTAATTTATAAAGCTTACTGTTCATTTTTTCTACCTAAAAGATGCTGCAGAGCACTCAGAGTGGGAATTTCCAGTTTCTAAATGAGCTCTAATTTTGGATGCTTATTTAGACCTCTGGTGTCAGACCGGACCTTGGTACTTAAGTTCTGACTAAGAAAGAATTTAGAGTCAAGACTGAAACACAAGCAAAAGTTTATGTAGAAAGTCATAGAGGTGGAAGAAGTGAGTAGTTGAAGAAATAGGCTCAGGAAACAGGTCACAGAGGCAAAAGAAGGACTCTTGGAGTTAAGAAAAGAGGCAAGGAAATTGCATCTAGGGGAAAGGCGCTGGCGTGATACATAGAGAACCCTACTGAGTCCTCCATCTGGAGGTTCAGGGGAAGGATTCTAATAGAATATTCATCAGCTTTCCAGGTGTGTCTTTTCAGGGTCATGGATTCTACTGATTGATCAGCGCCTGGGCAGGGGGTCATCATTAGTCAATGCAGCTGGTCCTGATGTCAGCCATGTGTCACTTGTCTGGTTTTCCTGCTTTTCTGGGACCGAAGTTGAAACACAACTAAAACTAGATGTTTTATCCCTACTTTGACTAAAGCTCTGTTTCTGTGGTCAACAGACCTGAGGATTTGTTCCTCAGATTATTTGATGCAGGTCAGAACCTTGTTGTCCTGGGGGCTTAATGTTTAAGCTAATGATCATGCGAGGGCTTATATGGGAGTTGTGTAAGGCTATTCTCCTGCCCCATAGTTCATCCCCTGACTAAAGGGGTCTAAACTGCATGACTACCGATAACGCTAGGGGAGGAAAAGTTACCCCAGGGGTGAGGTCCTTGTTTTTCCAGTTCTGCACATTGCTAGGCACCCGGGGCTTTCAGCCCTGCTGACCGTCTGTACCTGGCCCATGATACTTGCTTTGCTTGGGTTGTCCGACTGCCTACCACATAAGTAGTAAATTCAGTAATTAAATGTTGATAGTTCCAGGTTATAGTTTATATTAACCATTCTTTTGCTTCAAAATACCCTTTAAAAACCTTTGCATCTTAACATTATGTTTTCTTAGTCACAGAGCGAAAAGGTCAGGTTACATTGGCCTACATCCATGCCATCTGGAGATGCCTTTTCTTCTGTGGGGACTCATAGATTTGTCCAAAAGGTAAGCCTAATGTCAGAGTTTACTGAAATTATATGTCGTATTGTTCTTCACTGTTGATGGAACTATCTTTTTGTATAAGTTTTCTCCCTTTTCTTGAATTTCATTAATGAGACTTTTTTTGGTATCATGTGTTCTTCCATATACATCTCCAAAACAGATTTCTAAATCTTCTTATGAACATAATATTCTTTCTCTTTTATTTAAGGGGAAAAGGGGGCTGGTGGTAGTTGATAGGGAACAACTAGTCCAAAATAGTTAACCAGAAGCATAGCCAGTTATATAAATTTTTTTTCCTTTGGGGTTAAGTGGTATTTTGTATTACTGAAAGCACTGAATTCTTTTTAGAAAGATTTTGGAGCATAATGTAATAGGTGCATGGAGTCAGCACTTGCTGCTGAGTTTGTTTCATATAGTGCTTTGTTCTCTCCTTCTTTATCTTGTGTTTGGAAGTTGGTACTGAATGCTCTGTTGTGCCTTTGTTCTGATTACTTGGTTTTTTCTTTGTCTGTCTCTGGTAGCCCTATAGTCGCTCTTCCTCCATGTCTTCCATTGATCTAGTCAGTGCCTCTGACGATGTTCACAGATTCAGCTCCCAGGTACTGTATGAATGTATAGAGTGGACTTGAGTCTTTCTGTACTATATTTCAGCCTGCTCTCTCAGTTCCGAGAAATCTTTTGGCTAGGCCACTTGTTTTCATTTTGAATTTTAAATAGTGACAATAAGCATTAAAAAGGCCTTCCTTGTCGATTAAACAGTTTTTCTATCAGTCTTGCATGTGCCCTTTATATCCTTACTGTGAATACAGCTTGAAATTTTGCCATGTAGGAGGCACTCCTGAAAGATTTCAAATTGAATTGAAATAATTAAAGATACCTGGTTTTACATGCATGTAATATCTGATTTCTTCAGACAGGATTCAGCAACTTTGATGGATATGATTTACAGGATATGATATAGTATAAAAGCAGGATTCAACAGTCTCATTTAAAATACTATATTCAACAGAGAAAAAATGTTTAAACAATATTTGTATTATCACCATTATAATACTAATCATTATTGAACAGGTTGTACTTATGCAAGTTACATGTTATAAATTAATATTCCTGTTCACATGCTAAACTTATGAAAGTTGGTTTTAATTGGTTGTTTGGTATCATCAGTAAGGATTTAAGACAGGACTGGATGCTTGCAGTCTCTGCCTTTATAATAAAATCATGGAACAATATATTTTAGCATCATCATTAGTTGGAAAATAGGTTTTTTTACCATCTTCCCATCTTTGCAATTCAACTTTGTATTTTTATGGTGATTGCATTTTATTGGATTCCATCATGTTGTTTTAAGAAGCTAAATTCCCAAAGTGACTGAGTTTATATTCTGGTCAGCTGCATAATGTTGGACAGCTCTCCTTGGCGCTTCACCTCTGTGATGTAGCTAGGACTCCGATCTCCCTAGGGCCTGGCATGTGGTGAGTGCTCAGCAAGTCAGTTTTTAATAACACTATAATACAGTTTCTTTGAGCTAATCAAAATTATCTACATTATTTCCTCTATCAGAGTATTCCACTAAAAGTTTTTAAAAGTAGTAATTTAAAACATTTCTATTAGTTTCCTCATATGAATAAAATTTATATTAGTTTTTAATTATGCTGTAAAGAAAATAAATCTAAGACTCAGATAGTGTTTTTCTGACTTTTGCAGCTTTTTTCTCTTTTTGAGGAAAATGTATTTATCAGAAATCACACATAGTCAGGCTTATTCCCATATTTCTTACCTTTTGCTCATCCATTTATTTATGCATGCCTCTTAAAGAGTGGCTCATACGTGCAATAAATCACAGACAACACTAAAAAATCCTGGGAGACTCTAGTTTATTCTGCTAAGTTCCACCTTCCATTAAAATAGTAAAATAACAGACTAACTAAAACTCATCAGTACTGACCACCATTTTCCCTTAAAAATATAAGAATATACAGGCTATAAATGAAAGAAAGGTAATAAGAGCAGGAAGAGAATAGGTGATAGGTGCCTAACAATTAGGGCTTCAAAAATCCAGACTTAGGACCCTGGCTGTAGAGAGCTGTACAACAGCTGAAAGCCTTCAAGGACAGATGACTCTCTCATTGAGAAGTGGGTGCCCAGATTTTTACAAGACTTCTGCCAAATTATAGCTTACTCTTTCTATCTTTTTTTTTTTTTTTTTTTGTAACTCAGGTATGTAAGTTGGAAGGTCTTTCTGGTAGTTTTTTTCTAATATGCGATGCTCATGGTTGATATGATTCTGTTTTAGCTTTTGATTATTATACTATATTATATGCCAAAAGAGGCAAAAATGAAGACAAATAATATTGAGGTCTTCAAGTATTTATTCTTGCTAAAGTATTTGTTGTCATTAGCAGACTTGGGCTCTGGCATTTTAACTGTTGGTTAATTGGGCGTTGGCATCTGTGTACAAGTCTCGGCTCATGACTGCTTTGGTTCTTGTTGAAATTATCTTCATAATCCTAATTGGATAGGATAATTAAATATAGAATTACAAGATGCCCTGAAAAATAACTTCAAATAAATGACTCAACTAGGAAATTAATAGCAAATCCTGAATCTGTCTGCTGGACAGAACTTGGGAATGAAGTAACTCTAAATCAGAGTGTATAGAAAGTAGTAAGGACTTGGATTTATAAATGGATCTTTTCGTCACATTTATTTGTATAACACAGTTCCCATCTAAAGATGTCACCTTGAAAATCAAAGAGGAAAAAGGCCATCTGTTGAAAAAAATAAAATCAAAGGGTGTGTGGTACGGCTGCAGGTTAATCTATGGTGAGCATCACTGCAAAAACAATTCTGAGTAAAGCTCTTCAACTTTATGTCCATGGTAACACATTATTGTTGTGTTAATTATTTATTTTACTCCTCCCCTTTTTGTTGTACAGTAATGCATGCTAATTGTAGCAGAACTAGAAAGTAGAGTAAATAAAAGCAAAGTACTACATCACCGTTGATATATATTCTCATGCATATGACAAATCAGGCACATATTGATAAATACGCACACCTTAATTGGCTCTTTCTATCACAGTAGTTAATTCTATATGTGCTATTTTGTAACCAGCTTCTTTAAATGTATAGTTAGGCCCATCTTCCCATCAGTAGGTAAAGGTCTTATCAATTTATGGATATACATACTGGGTTTACCTTCTCACCCAGTATTGAACATTTAGTTTATTTTCAGTTTGTCTCTATTATAAGTAGTGCTACATGGGCATCCTTGTATATACAACATACTTATAAGCTTACTCAATTATTCCCTTATATTTCTAGAAGTAGAATTGTTGGGACAAAGGCCTCCACATATATGAGTTTTTACATTAGAATACCAAACTATTAAAAAAGTTGAACAAGCTATATTCCCAGGTCAGTTTTCACTGTTATTGACATGGAATATTATAATTTAGTTAATTTTCGTCTTTCTGTTTATACTAAACATGGATTTTTGGTTCTTGGATGTTTGGACTATTTATGTCCTTGGCCATTTTTCTCTTGGGTTAACAGTACCCTGTTAACTTTCTATTAATAAACTGTTCTATCCAACACATCTCTTTTTGACTCTGTAACTGTAGTAATAAGCATAGTTGTATTTCTTTTAAATGGGTAAGAGAAAGAGATCTGAGCTATGTTTGAGTCCTCATAGATTTATTTTTGTTCAGTAGAATTTTGTTCATTACAATTTTGTTCTCAAAGAATAATTTTCTATTAAAATTACTGTAGTAGTAATGTTAGAAAAATTCAATTAGACACCTTCCTAATATGGCATACTGAGAGATTCAAGTGTAGGGTGAAAGAAAGGGTTATAATTGGAGTGCTATCACTCCTTGTTTCAAATATATTTCATCTCCATTTTTTTTTCTTATAGTTCATTTGGTATGAAGATGCTGTGTGTGTTAGCTCGGCATTTTCATCTCTAGGCCACCAAAAACCAAGGGCATGATTCCTGAAATTATGTTTAGTCTGTTTAGTCTAATTAAAACTTGCAAATACTACTATTAAAGCAGGGAAAACCTACTTCAGTAATTTTGGTCCAGTCCTTATTTATTTATTTATTTATTTATTTATTTATTTATTTATTTATTTTTAAGTAACAACAGGATTTACTAGTATATGAAATTTTGAACCTAATAAAATGGTAAATTTGGCTTGTGTTTACTCTTGTCATCCAACTTCATGGTCCCTTATTTCCCACTTGCTCTGTTATATAGAGTTATAACTGAAAGTGACTGTCATGAATGCCCTAGTCACTGCTCCCGCCATAAGATCGGCTACTTAGTATTTTATTTCAGTGAACATAAAGTTCATTAAAATGAGATTCTCTTTCCTCTTAATGTTATTACCTAGAGGAAGATGCTTGGATAAAGATTCCATGATGAAGGCTTTGCAGAATTGGTTACTACAATAATTGAGTATTTCTTGAGTTTCTTTGATTTCTTAGGAGTACAACACTGAATACATCTGGTTTGTTTCTTTATTGGACTTTCTCAAGCCTTAAGTCAAGGAAATAGATAAATAAGAGCATGAGACTGAAAAATTCCATAGATACAGTGATAACTGTGATAGGAATACTTTTTCTTTTATCGGTCTAAAAGGACAATGTTAAGTGTGCTTACTCTACATTGTTTTAACTTATGTTATCTCCTATCAATTTATAGAATCTGGTTTCTTTTGGACCGAAACAAATCATTTTTCAAACTTTTGAAATTGCTAATTCAGGAATAATCTCCCAAACGAAAACACAATTACCTGCATGATTTTCAGCAAAAAGCTAAATGGCACTAAATTTTTTAAAACAGAACTCTTTTTGTTTTTTAATGGAATAAAGTCCTGGAAGTGGGGAGGTTAGAGAGTGGAGGTATTGAGCGAAAAGGAAAAAGGATTCATGGACTGGGACAACAGTGTGGTGATTGCGGGGGAGGAAAGGGATATAAGAGGACTAAATGGTAATGGGAAAAAATACAATTAAAAAATAAAAATAAAATCCTTCACACTTTTTCACAGGTAATCCATTAATAGTAGGGCTTCTTTGGGTGGGGGCATTTCTTTCTGCCTCTAATCATATAATAAATATAGGTGTTCTTAACTTCCAGTGTCCAACATAAAAAGTACATATTCAAATAAAGATTTGTAAGATGTTAGGATTAGAATGGGTAAAAATTTCTCCAAATCACGATGTTTATGACACAGAAAAGAAGGCAGTACTACTTCAGTGTTTAATTTATGACTACTGGCTAGGACTTTCTTTGTTCTTCTTACTTTGGAAAAGAGCTACATTTTTAATGTATTTGTCACTTGGAACCTCACATCAGTCATCCTTACCTTGTAAAAGCGTATTTCAGTATTCCAGGGGCACACGGGTTTTTCTAGGCAGCCCCTGAAGTTATGTTTTCTAATCCAGGCTTTGTGAAGTTATTAGTAACACTTTACATTTTCTCTCAAGTCTGTATCCCAACACCATTCACGATGTTTTGAGGATCATGAATAAAGAAATAAAGTACTATGTTAGTGTTCAGTACAAATACAGATTTTAGAATCTCAATTAAGGAGACAGACACTTAAAGCCACCTGCCTTCAGTAGCCAAAAATGCATTCTGAGGTCCAGAAAGCTTGATGTAGTAGAAACATGTCACAATACCATATCAATAACATACTTTTGTATAGAAAACTCATACCCCCAGGGTTAATAATTTTAAGAGTTTCTGCCCTCAACTATTAATTTTGTATTTAAAAGGTTTATTTCAAAATATGTAGAAACCTGGTTCTTGGTTTTTACCCCTAATGAACACAATAGACTTTATGTAAAATGCAAGTAAACAGTCAAAGTATAATATGCATACTTTTCAGTTCTTTTCTGCCTTCTCTAATGTATTTATTACATAAAACAATATTATGAGTGATAGGTTAGAAGATAGAGCTTAGAAAAAGTGTCTGTAGGTGGTAAAGGAGCCAGTTCCTTTACAGACCATCTTATCATTTCAGTGAAAAAAAAAAAAAAGTTTTATTACTTTGTTTAGGGAAGTCTTTATGTATAATGAACTTTCTAGTATTTCATTGTAATAATCTTAAAGACGGAAACACTGGCCTAGGTGTTCCCTTCATGCTTCTTTTATCCTTAGAGTTTAATGATTTTATGCTTTAAGGAATCATTCTCTCTGAGGAAGTATTTTATGACAAACGAAGGAATATTTTTTTCAGAAAATGCTTATTTTGGTCACTTGGCACACATTAGGTCTGGTGTACAGTATATTATTTGATGGAAGCGTCTTACTTTCCTGCCTTTCTCCCTTCTGTCATTAACCTAGATATGATGATATCTGCATTGTGGACTAAACTCTTCAACACTATTTAAAACCTACTAACCATTGTGCATTTGATTGTTCAGCTTTCTAAGAATAGCATTTCTGAACTGAAGTAAACTGAGTACCATTCTGTTTTAGAAATTATGTCATACCTATTAATTGGAGGTGGATTCTTACAGCTTTATTTTTTTTTTCAAGGTTGAAGAAATGGTACAGAACCACATGACATATTCATTACAGGATGTAGGTGGAGATGCCAATTGGCAGTTGGTTGTAGAAGAAGGAGAAATGAAGGTAATTTCCAGTGAAATGTTACAAATTGCTAATTGCAACTCTATTACGGTCGTATGACTTTTAAATTATTACATATGATCAAAGAAGCACCACATATTGAGAAAAAAAATGTCCCTTTGCTTCCCTTGTTTAGCTTTTATATAATTTCTTTATGATCAAATCTATGCACAAACCATTCTGTTTTGCGTAGGTCATGGAAAAATAAAATTTTGTGGTTTAGATATGAAAAAATCAAAATTAACTGATAGTTCTCTGTTTGGATCTCTCTCTCTCTCTCTCTTTTTTTTAAACTACGCTAAACATTGTTCCCAGATGTACTTTGTGTACCCCTCTTTGGTCTATACCTCATTTCTTGTCCTTTCCTTCACTACCTTTTTTTGGTATTTGGGCATTGGTCAGCTGATGTTCACATCCCTAAACACAAGAGACAGAGTAAGAGCAAGGACCAAGAGGTCAAAGATTGATTGAAAAGCAGCAGCATTGAGCTTTGGATTACCTCACACCCAAGACACTGTGCTAAAGAAAAGGAGAGATTTAATAAGATTCCCTCCAAACTGAAACTTTAGTTGTGTAAAGAGGATACTGACATTTAAAAGATAGTGTGACTTGGCTCCATCTAATAATATACTGAATAAAGAATACATAAGAATAGTGGAGGAAAGCTGGAAAAGAAAGAGAACTCTGATTTGAAAAATTAGGTTGTTTTACACTGAGGAGAAGCATTTGAACTATATCTGGATATAGAAAAAATGTGAACAAAATTAAGGTGAGGGCATTTTAGACAAATATAACATGAGCAAAAACTTGAGAGCTGATTTTTTTAAAGATTTTATTTATTTTATCTTTAGAGGGGAAGGGAAGGAGAGAGGGAGAGAAATATCAATATGTGGTTGCCTTTTGTGCGTCCCCTGCTGGGAACTGGCCTGCAACCCAGGCATGTGCCCTGACTGGGAATTGAACCACGCTCAATCCACTGAGCTACACCAGCCAGGGCCTTTTTTATATTTATTTTTTTAATTTAAATTTATTTTTCAACTGTGGTTTACATTTAGTATTACTGTGTATTAGTTTCAGGTGCACAGGATAGAGTTTAGACAATTACATACTTTATAGAGTGTTCTCCCTGATGTTTTCAGTACCTACTTGGTACTGAAATACATAGTTATTACAGCATCCTTGACTGTATTCCCTATGCTATACTTTACATCCCTGTGACTGTTTTGTAACTACCGATCTGTACTTCTGAATTCCTTTACCTTTTCACCTAATCTCCTAACCCCTCTCCCCTCTGTCAGCCATCAATCTCTTCTTTGTATCTGAGTCACTTTATAGTTCATTTGTTCATTTATTTTCTTCTTTAGATTCCACATATAAGTGACATCATATGGTATTTTTCTTAACTACTTTCACTTATCGAAAGTTAATTTCTTATTCAAGAGATTTGTATAGACTGTTAGCCAGAATTATTCTGGTAAATGGGATACAATGATAGATGTTGGAATTTCTCCTCCTCCTGAATAAAGAATAAATTAAGAAATAAGATAGAGGAGACTTGCAAATGATATACCAAAATGTTAGGATTCTTATAAGCTGCTTTGATTATAGGGAGGCCAGCTGTCATGGGATCTTGCTCATATGTTATCTCTAAGCATAATGTTTCCGACATACCTGGATAGTCACAGGCCTTCCCCACAAGAGCAAGCCCTAAAAGCAGACCAGGATGCATGTTCTCTGCAGAAGGGATTGAGCCACACCTGCTAGGTCTCCCCCTGTGCTCACCTTTCAGATAAGTTGCTGTTTCTCCCTCTAGGAAGGTTCCAGGAAGTGAAGGGACTAAGTAACAGAGTAAGTGCTTCTACAGCCCACAACATTAGAAAGAGGGAAATTAGGGCTTGATTATGGGCAGTATAAAATAACCAATTGAAGAGAATAGTCTGTATTTGTAGCAATAGGTTAGCCACTACAAAAAGTAACATTTTCAAAAGATTAAGATGATAGGGAATAAACAGGAGACCAAGAAAACCACTTGAGAGAGTCAGGTACAAGATGATGAAAAGTCAAGCTGTTGGATGTCTTACAGGAGATTGGTAATAAGCTTAATAGCTATGTGAAGTATGAGAAAAGAAATCAAAAGTCAAAAGAGTTCCAGTTTAGCTGATTAGGAAAATAGCAGTACCAATAACAAATAAATAAGCATGTGGGGGAAAGGAGTTTGATGAGAGAGATTGTAAAAAAGAAACTTATATGAAATGTCTAATAGTATCTGGCCCCATAGGCACTCCATACATTGAGAGTTGATTTTCCCTATGATAACATGTTTATTCACTTGTCAAACTTACTACTTAGTTCTCTAAATTTTGGAATAATTAATTTTAATCAGCCTGTTAGATAGACAACCTCAGTACTTAAAGCAAGAGAGCAAAGATCTTTATTCCATTGTAGCTTTCAATCATCAATTCAACAAGTAATTGCTTTACTGTGTTTCAAATACTGTTCTGGATGCTAGAGATACATCAGTTGAACAAAGCAGCCTTAAATCAGCATCCCTAAAGAGATTATGTATTAACCAGGCTTATTTGCCCTTCTTAGCAATGTCAAACATCCTTTGAGAATGTTCAGTAAATAATGCCTGATTTAAATTGATATATCTATTTTTTTACAGCTCACGATAATTATTTATTACATGCATATTTTTCATAGTTAAAGTTTACCTTGGGTTTGTAGTTTTAAATATTTTTTGTGTTTATGTGTTAACAATCTAAATTTTAAACTTACTTTTAGAATACTTATGTCCCATAAATAAAATCCTAAAATGCTGTTAAATTTAAAAACATGCTTTCAAGTTTGTATTTTAGGAGTTTGATTTTTATTTTTTAAACAGGTTTTTAACTATGTCCTATGTAGGTATATAGGAGAGAAGTAGAAGAAAATGGGATTGTTCTTGATCCTTTGAAAGCTACCCATGCAGTTAAAGGAGTTACAGGACACGAGGTCTGCAATTACTTCTGGAATGTTGACGTTCGCAATGATTGGGAAAGTAAGCTGCTGTTATTAATATATTTTAATATAATTACTGTTTTTAATAGCAAATCCAACGTGATTTTCTGCATATAATCTTTAGTAATCTTTGTAATCTTTTTTACAAAGTTTGTAGAATATATCTGGAGAATCATATAGGGGACTGATAATGCTTTACATTTAAATAGAGCTTTTAAAAGTATAGAATTCTTCCTAGTATATTGTAGCATTTGATTTAATACCTCAGCAATCCTGCATTGGTAGGCAATGAAGTAAAATTCACACAGGTCAAGTGACTCGTCAAGGCCACAGAACTAGTTAGTGGACAATCCAGGACTAAAATTAAGGTTTCTGTTTTATCTACTTTTCTCCTAGACTTTTGTTTCCCTGGTGAACCCTAGGTGAGTCCTGCTGTGGTTTATTTAGTTACTTTGGCATGGGCTTTCCCTTGGGCACCGCATTTCATAAATAGATGCTTCTGAGCATCATGAAATATATATATCAGTGGCGCTTTGACATTCTTTTTGCATACAGTCACCTGAGCCTAGATAGAACAGTTTATTCAGCTTCAGTAAATTGGGGATTATAGGGAGGGGTTACAGCATCAGGGAATAACTTGTGCTGCATAATGCAGTATGATTAGAATTAAATTGCTTTCTTGCTGTGGAAGCTAAAGAGTAGACCAAAGAAAATGTGATTTGCAGTGATCAGGTCTCACAGCACTATCTGTAGCCCTAATAACTAGGTATTAATTACCTTCAGGGTCAACTTAGCCCAAGTGGGGCAGAATCCTGTTTATTCTACAATAATGTTCATTTATAATTGACTTTCAGTGTAAGTGAATTAATCCCATTCTAGGAAAAAGATAATGCATCTTTTTGACTAATATTTTCTCTTTATTTTAGCAACTATAGAAAACTTTCATGTGGTGGAAACATTAGCTGATAATGCAATCATCATTTATCAAACGCACAAGGTAAATATATCTTTGGTCCAAAAGGATTCCGCTATAGTTCATACTGAGGCATAGAAATTATCTAAAGTAAAATCGGCAGAAAATTAAATGGCAGAAAAGATCTGAAAACTTTATTAATAATTCAGTAATCCAAATATTTTTCTAGCCTCTAGTCTCTCTCTATAGGAGATAAATGACAGTGAATATGAAAGTGAATTGTAGTTTCCTGTGATAACAATATAATAAGGAGAGAGGAAAATATGTTTAGTCTATGTCAAGACTAATAGATGTGAAAGTGACCTTAAGTGGATTATCTGAAAGCAGTAGAAAATTGCTAAGCATGACTGTTGAGAGGTTGGTCATATACCAGAGTACACAGAAACATGGTTGTCTAAATTGGTTCCCTTCATTTCTTCCTCCGTTAATCTAGGTTTAAAATTTTAGAATTAATATTTATCTCACTCTGTTCTACTCTCTTCCCCTTTTGAAAATTGCCAAATAATATTTCAAATAAAGAATAATAAAATACTGTGGCTGGTGTGGCTCAGTGGATTGAGCTCTGGCCTGTGAACTGAAAGGTCACCGGTTTGATTTCCACTTAGGACACATGCCTGGGTTGCAGGCCAGGTCCCCAGTTGGAGGCATGCAAAAGGCAGCAACCAATTGATGTTTCTTTCCCTTCCCTCCCTCACTTCCCCTCTCTCTAAAAATAAATAAAAATCTTTTTAAAAGAATAATGCAATGAATTAAAGCCTTGGCTGGTGTAGCTCAGTGGATTGAGCGCGGGCCTTTGAGGCAAAGGGTTGCCTGTTCGATTCCCAGTCAGGGCTCATGCCTGTGTTGCAGGCCAGGTCCCCAGTAAGGGGCACATGACAGGCAACCATACGCTGATGTTTCTCTCCCTGTCCTTCTCCCTCCCTTCCCTTCTCTCTAAAAATAAATAAAATCTCTTAAAAATGAATTAAAATTTTGGAGAGATCCACCAAAAGCAATATTGTATGTTATACAGGAAATATAACAATTCAATAAGTACTTTATTCTTCTCTTTTTTCAAATGATTTTTTTAATTGAACTGAATATGTGAAAATATTTGAGGTTTGCTCTGTAGTTCTTAAGCTCAGTCTTGTCACCTGAGGCACCTTATATCTAATAACTATGAGCCATGCTTCATTTTACGTGGTAGCTGCTTAGAAATGTGTAACTGAAGATTCTATTTCAGCATACAGATTCGAGGGAGGGTTTAAGTGAAATCTAAAATTTAGTAGATGTTAAAAGACCAGTTTCTTGCCCTGTAATTTAGAATGAAAATAAATAGCCAATAATTCAGATTCAAAAGAGTGTTATTACCTGAAGATTACTGATCCTGGAAGGCAATCTGCTGCAAGGGTTTTTCACCTGGTAAACAGTAGATGGAGGGGACGATTACATAGGTTGTACTAAGTTTATTTCTTAAAAAATAAAACTAAAAACTATTAAAATAATGTATTTAATAAGTAACAAAACTTAAGTTATAATTATTTGAATAAATAAATTATCTTAGCTTTTTTTTTTCCAACAAAATCCAAAAAACACTATACATGTTTCTCTTTAAACTTGGCTTATTTTTATAATAATGGCCTTAAATAGGGCTACGCATCTCCTAGTACTTAAGTTATTTGCACTCTTTAGATTTGTCTTATCTTCATCCTTGTGGATTTTCACTTACTAGCTCTAACATGGCCAAATTTTCATTTATTATTGGCTTCATATTCATTTCTCCGACACTACTTTTGTTGACTTAATGAAGCTTTGTATGTTTAAATGATAAACCATTTCACTTTGCAGGTGATTTGTGTTGTATTGACACTGAGATGTTGGCTCTATTTTGCACTCAACAATTAGAATCTTTCGCTTAAAACGTACAGAGTTCCAGTTCTCTGAGACCTAGGTACTATGTCATTCCAACAGTACTTTTCCCTCGTGTACCATGAAGTTCAAAGGTTCTGTCTCACTGATTGGGGAATTCTTTAAAGGTGACTGTACTATCGAAGGAGCAGACTTCTTTGCCTAAAATCTTTGCTTTAAAGTCTCTGAACAGCCCTGGCTGGTGTGGCTCAGTGGATTGAGCACAGGCCTGCAAGCCAAAGAATTGCGGTTCGATTCCCAGTCAGGGCACATGCCTGGGTTGCAGGTCAGGTTCCCAGCTGTGGATGCGCGAGAGGCAACCACACATTGATTTTTCTCTCCCTCTCTCCTTCCCTTCCCCTCTAAAGATAAAATAAATAAATTTTTTTTTAAAAAGTCTCTGAACAATTTAAGCTGAGGTTTAATACTATACTTAAAACCAGGACGTTACCAGGGCCTGCGGAAGAGGGTAATGGGGTATCTGTCATTGCTTAATGGGTAGAGTTTCTGTTTGGAAAGATAAAAAAATTTGGAGGTAGTTACTGGTGATGTTTATGTAACATTGTGAATATAATTAGTATCACCGAATTGTACACTTCAAAATGGTTTCAAT
The DNA here is from genome assembly GCA_004027475.1 of Anoura caudifer. NCBI lineage: Eukaryota > Metazoa > Chordata > Mammalia > Chiroptera > Phyllostomidae > Anoura > Anoura caudifer. The sequence continues at coordinate 177,094 of PVKU01001743.1, forward strand.
GGCAGATAACCACAATTTTTAAAAATAGAACATTATTCCTTTGGTAATTATTCAGTACGTCTATTAATTCAGTGTTTGAAATTAATCCTTTGGTGGGTGATGTCAGGTGCTCTTCATTTAAAATTTGACATTTTGCCTTCAACTAAGATAATTTATTGATTTTACACTTATTTCCGTTAGTTCCATATTACACATGAGTAAAAAGTAGTTAAATTTTCAAATGATTTTACTTCTTTCTCAGAGAGTGTGGCCTGCTTCTCAGCGAGATGTATTATACCTTTCTGCCATTCGAAAGATACCCGCCTTGACTGAAAATGACCCTGAGACTTGGATAGTTTGTAATTTTTCTGTGGATCATGACAGTGCTCCGGTAAGTACACTGTGTAAACGTGTGTAGTTGTAGAGTATAAAGCTAACTATACAGTATAGTGCAAAAGTGACTAGCCACATCTCTCACACACACACACACACACGCGTGCGCACGTGTGCACACACACGGATACTAGATTCAATCGTGATTCTTAGATTCTGCGTTATGTTGGCTTCGTAGAGTAGTATAGTCCATGTGCTATCTGAGGGACAGTGGCCATGGCTCTGACCATTTCAGCAGGTCCATTTGCCTTTGCTGCTGAGGTGAAGTGAGACAGTGCTGATGGGTAATATATGTTGACTACTTCTCACAGTTGCCTCTCAAGCCGTTATCAACCACTGGCAGAACCTCTGTAGTTTATACCTCGATTTAGCTCCATTTACTACATTTCTTGTGTTGTTTTAGCTTCATATGTGTTATTTCTTGGTATCTCCAAGATTTTGTTGGAGATTTTGATGAGTTATAGTTTCGGTGAAGCTAGTGTAGAATGAGACCAGTAGAGATTACAAAATACTGGGTATCTCCTCTACTGGTGTTTTTTTCCTATTTTTTTGTTTCTGCAGCTGAACAATCGATGTGTCCGTGCCAAAATAAATATCGCTATGATTTGTCAAACCTTGGTAAGCCCACCAGAGGGAAACCAGGAGATTAGCAGGGACAACATTTTATGCAAGATTACGTATGTAGCTAATGGTATGTATTTCAGTTGTTTGTTTTTGCTGCTTGGTAATGTGGATGTTCTTAGTATGATCTACATGATGGCTGATCATTTGGAGAAATAACCATCACAAATGCCTTTTGAGTGTTTATTCTTTAGATAAGTAATTTTTAATTTGGAAAGATGTATACCAAAACTATTGGGAAACTTTCAATATACACATACCTGAAATTAACCCCAGAACTACTATATCAGAATTTTTTAAGCTGGGGCTGGATAGGAAGATTGCTTTAAACCTGTAATAAACCTTGATAAAAAGTTGTAAACCTTATATCAACAATACTATCACATATCCTTGACTTTTTGTTTTTTAGTCCTCACCCAAGGACATTTTTTGTTGTTGTTGTTGTTGTTGCTTTTTAGAGAAGAGGGATTTATAGAGAGGGGGAAATAGGGGGAAAGAGAGGGAGAAACCTCGATTGGCAGCCTTTCCATAGGTACCTAAATGTGTTCCAGCCAGGGACCAAACCTGCAACCCGGGTATTTGCCCTGACAAGAAATCGAACCCTCAACCTTTTGGTTTGCAGACTGATACCCAGCCAACTGAACCACTAGCCAGGGCTATTCTTGTTTTTAAGAACCGTTTTGTTAAATATTTACTTAAGAGAATATATGTAGAATTAGGGATGTAAGCAACAGTGGGGAAGGAAATTTCTCATTGTCAGCCTTGCTCATTTTCTATGTCATTGATTGGTCCCTCATCCTTAATTAGTTGCTAAGTACATATTTATGTTAGCCTGCTGCTGGGCAGCCCTGTTGCTTTGATTCCTTACGACACCCATTTTCTCCCTGCAGTAGTTTTTGAAGTCCATCTGATCGAATCCTCATACCTTCTTTATACAGGACCCTAACTGCTACTATGTTTAAAGACATTTATGCCTGAGCAAGTTACTATTTGATTAGAGTAGAGTTTCATGAATAAATCTGTTTCAGGTAACCTAAAATGTAGCTATACTAATATTTATATATAATTTAGGGAAATAAGAACACTTTAGAAAGATAATAAATGCTTTCTTATTTGCTATCTGTTCCTGCCTGGTGGTTAATATTAAGGATTAATCATCAAAACTTTTAAGAGATGCTGATTACTCCAACATGAAGAATTTTTTAAAAGTAAAGGAACAAAATGAGTGAGTGCTTCATATGTATTTGGAGAATTATATCTTGATATATTTAAATTTTTTCTTCAACTCACAGTGAACCCTGGAGGATGGGCACCAGCCTCAGTCTTAAGGGCAGTGGCAAAACGAGAGTATCCAAAGTTTCTAAAACGTTTTACTTCTTATGTCCAAGAGAAAACGGCAGGAAAATCTATTTTGTTCTAGTATTAACAGGTACTGGAAGATATATTTTATCTTTTCTTAAATTTTGTCTAACATGATTTTTTTTTAATTGTTGTTCTCGTACAGTTTTCTGTCTTCTACTCCCATCCCAGCCCACCGCTCCAGCCCTCCCCACTTCCCTCCCATTTCCACCTCCCTAGTTTTTATCCATGTGTCTTTTATACTTGTTGCTCTATAACATGATTCTATAGATACTAAAATTTAGTTAACTGTTGGAAGTAATTTCTGTGTTTTACGATGTTCCCAGATAAAGAGTTGTAGTTTTTATAGCCTTAAAACTTAACTTTTTAATCTTTCTGCTTATATTAAATAATGTCAGTTTATTTAAACAAATTTTAACATTATAGTAAGAATTTCACAAGTACAAATTTTCTATATCTTTTCCTCCACTGAAATTACTGTTGCGTTTGTGGTATATTCTTCTACAATTTTATATATAATATATACTTACGTACATATATCTTTGCTTGTCTTAAAAATGTTTCTATTTATTGTTTTGTAGCTTTTCTACTTAATATTTTAACTATCATTCCATATAAAGATATGAGATGTATATGCTGTCTCATTATATTAACATCTGTTGCAGAATTTATTAACTAGTCCCCATGGTAACATTTGTATTGGTTTCATATTTTTACTGTCAAGTAATGCTACATTGAACATCTTTGCACAAGGAGCAAGAATCTAATTTTCTTTAAGTCATATGTTAATATGATGCCAAAGTCAAGTGTGTGAAAAAGTATATAGTAAAACTTATCTCCTGCCCCTTATTCACCCTGGTTTGTCCCCCATCCACACACACAAAAGTATATAACTAATATTACTAGTTTCTTGTGTATTTTTCCAGAGAAGTTTTTAGAGATTTTATTTAGTTACTTTTAGAGAGAGGGGAAGGGAGAAAGAGAGAGAGAGAGAAACATCAATGTGTGGTTGCCTCTTGCACGCCCCCAACTAGGGACCTGGCCCACATCCTAGGCTTGTGACCTGACTGGGAATCCAACTGGCAACCTTTAAGTTCTCAGCCGGCACTCAAGCCACACCAGCCAAGACAGATTTTTTTTTTAATGCCTGAAAAAGCAAATACAATTGTATTGCTCCCACCCATACTCTTGTTGTTGAAGAAAACGTAGCATACTGTACACATCATTCTGCACCTTGTTTTTTTGCACTCTTTATTGTCTTGAAGGTCTTCACATACAGGTGGGGAGCTTCTTCATTCTTTTTTTAAGGTGATTCAGTATCTCATGGTATAGATATATATACATAATTCATCTAACCTCCCTTTGTAAATATTAAACTAGTTTTCCATTTTTTGTTAGAACAAATAGTGTTGCAGTTACATCCATATGTCATTTTGCACTTGAGAGTTCATAGGTGGGATAAGTTAGTTGGTGTGACACCACTGGCGCTGTGGGGGTTCGTGCCTTTGTAATTCAGGTGTCGCCCTCCACCAGGGCTGTAATGATTTACCTTCTCACCAGCGATAATGCATTGGAGTGCCCATTTCCCTGTACCCTGTCCCACAATGGGTTAGATGAAGCTTTCTGAGTTTTTCCGACTTGATAGGTAAAAAAAGTACTCTTGCCATGTAGTTTTAATTATATTTCTCTTATTATGAATGAGTTTGAGCATTTTTTGGTCTGTTGGAGAACATTTGTATAATTCTGTTTCTGTGAACTCTCAGTGTGTTAAATTTTTAATGGATATCACCGAAATATAATTTATAGGCATTATACATGCCTGTAAATATATATGAACAGGCAGTAAATATATATGAACATCCTCTCATTCTTACCTACATTGAATGTTAGTTAAATCATTGGCTGAGAAATTTATATTCTTGAGTCAATTTAATTAGCTAAAAATAGTAAGTCAGCCTTGGCTAGTGTAGCTCAGTGGATTGAGCGCAGGCCTGCGAACCAAAGGGTCGCGGTTCGATTCCCAGTCAGGGCACATGCCTGGGTTGCGGGGGCCAGTTCCCGGCAGGGGACGCGTGAGAGGCAACCACACATTGATGTTTCTCTCCCTCTCTCCTTCCCTTCCCCTCTAAAGATAAATAAATAAAATCTTTAATAATAATAATAATAAGTCAGTAATCACATAATGCCATTTTTAATTAAATTTGGTTTCTGATGCTATCTGTAGTATGTGGCTTTTTTTTAAACTCAAAAGCTAAATTTATTGTCAGATGTTAACATAAGGTTTATTGCACTGATGTCCCAGATACTTAATTTTTCCTGGGAAAGAACTGACCTGAAAGTACTAAACAAGTTCTGGCCCTACTGATCTGAATGCTTAGTGTTTTGGTATATATAGTCTGACCTTTGAGGAATTCTCTCTCCTGAGACATAAGTGTGTTGCATAAATGCACGATTTTTAGAATATTTTGTACTTTAGAATTGTTATGGCTAGATTCTGGGCACATAATTTCTTATTGACTCTATCTCTGCACTGTATTTGTCAAACCAGAAACCTGATTCCACACTGTGGCAGCAGGCTTGTCACCTCAACCTTAAGATTTCTAAAAAGTTGCTGTTTGCTGTAACTAAGACCAAGCGTGCAGCTCTGCTTTCTCTCTTCCTTACCTCTACCCCCAGCCTTGCTAATAAGCAGGACAGAAAATATAACCATGTATTACGCAAAAAAAAAAATCAGAATATAGTTATATAGAGAGAGAACATGCTCTCAACTATGTTTGAGAAGAATAGTGATTTCCTTAAACATTTGAAATTTACATACTAACATATTACTATTTTATTTGGGTCAGTGTTTTATTGACTGACGGCGTGTGTACACACTCCCTTCTTTAGTAGACCTAGAAGGATGGGGTTGAAATCCTTTGAAAAAAAAACTTACTTCTGAGGCAGGAGGCGGCATTGTTTGTGGACCTGTGAGCATGTATATAAAGATAGAAATGGAAAGACTCATTGGTTAAAACTCAGCTCAGCCTTGAGTCCCACTTGAGCTCCTTCTGACAAAGAACCAAATTCAAACCTTAACATTCTCACCTAAAGTTATATCTGTTTCATAATAGCATTTGAAAATGTATGTATGAAGTGGATTCTAGCATTGAAACCTTAGGAAAACTAACATTCTTGATTTTGGTGATGGAGAAATAATAATTTTCAATAGTCAGTATCATCTTTAGAGAAATACCATAAAATTAATGATGTCCAAAGATACTAAAACCTCTCAGTCAAAATGCTCACGCATTTGATGCAATCTGAGCATGTTGGTTTTCTACATGAAGGCGGGCCTCTCTTTCAGAGCTTGAGTAAAATTTTAAAATTCTTGAAAAATTGTGTAGCATAATTTTTATTGAAGACTAAGAAGAGGGAAATGTCAGTGCATGGGGTACAAATCCAGAGACCTCTGGTTAATTCCCTCTGCTTACCTACAGCACATTATCCTTTGAAAGTTTTTCTAACTTTCAAAGATTACTTATATTTTCTCTTCCTTCTGATGGGATAATTTTTACATTCTTAAAGTTGAAAACTTTTTAAACATAAATTTTAATAGAGAATATGGGCATTCCATGATTTCAGGGAGTGGAAGGAATCTGTTTTTGATAGTCTTGCACCTGTTGGTAATAATATATGGCTGAATTTTTTACTCGTTATTTTCTTTCCTACAGTGACTGAAGCAAGGCTGTGTGACATTCCATGTTGGAGAAAAACTTAAAAAAAAATCGAATGCTCTAAGCTGGAACGTAGGATCTCTAGCCTTGTCTATGGCCCAGCACCATGACCTTGTGTACAAAAATGAAGAAATATTGCAATAGCAAAGCTGAACATCTAACACTAGCCGTCTCCTGCTAGCTCTCCACACTCAGCATATAAGTATAAATACATGTAAAATTACATGTACATGGCTATATTTTTATTTGCTTGCTCCTAGAAGAGAAAAAAAAATCAACTTTGAATCACAACTAGAAATTGATGCTTTAAGTTTTGGAAACTTTTTCAGAATTTTTAATTTAGTGTGGTCCAGCCTAAGATCCTCAGTTGTATCAGGTTTTGTGCACAAAAGAAAAGCACAGAAGTTGAACGCACATGGGGCATACGCTTTCTGTGCACCAGCTACCTGGATGGGGTTTTTGTTTCAGGCCTGCAGTTAAACCTGTTTCCAGAATACTTTTATTTCTTTTTTCGCTTTGCATAATCACAGAATTTGTTGCTGCTGATTTCTATAATGATTCATGGTGTCAGGAAAAGTATCTCTTAATGACTGAGGGCTGTCAATAACCTGTAATTATTTGTTTTTTCTGTAGTCTTACTCCCATGAAGAACTTTGGTTCTGACGGAGAAAGAAGGAAAAGCTTTATTTTTTTTTTCCCCTAGCTATCTTTGTATTTCCTGTATTTTTAGTTGTACACTGTTGTGCTACAGCTTTTTTTGTTTGTTAGAAACACAATTTGGCAGTTCCTAAATTGGTTCTTTCTTACCATCAAACAGAAACATCTGCGCAAATCTTGTGGGTATAAACTGCTTTCTGGTAAAATGATCAGGGTAAAATGAGCTTACATTTTTATGAAATTTGTGAGAGGATATACAGTTATTACTTGTGAAAGCAAATCAGATGGATTTTGACCTTTGATTCAATATTTGTAGTATTCAGTAACATATGATTTTTGGTTTTTCTAATTTGCGTTAGTTTAAAAGATATGTTGCAAGACATGCCTAGAAAATGTGAGCAATGCCCCTGTTTGCCTTTTGATCAGAAACTGCAGCAGAGCAGCGAAGGATTCCCTGTGAAATTCTTTCCTTCGTTGCTATAGGAACATAAGTGTATAATACTTTTTTTAGTTTTATTAGTTTTCAGCCTCTGATAAAAACCTTGAAGCATGGAGTTGAGGCAAGGAATTTTACTCATTGAAGTAGAAATGACTGCCCACTTCAAAATCTTCATTATGTTTATACACAAATGTGCTTACGTAAGTCAGAGGCGTTTTGTAGATGCTTTTCTGACTTGTTCATCTCTGTAGAAACACAGAAATCAGATCCATTTTGTAAAGCAGAAAGTCATGTCATGTGGAACATGTCTTGTATATATTTCATACATGGTAATGGTGTCTTAATGATAAATGCAAGGTGATAATTTAATGATGGGATTAGTCTGATCACTTAATATGCACAATCCTGGAAGTGAATTACTTGCATCAGATATAGTGCTATTTATTATTCTGTACAGAGAAAAATACATATAAAACATATGCTTAACATTACATGCACGCAGATTTCATGCTTCATAAATCTTTTCTATTTTTAATTTACCTTTCTCTAAATGATGTGCATGGACTATGCCTTATTATAGAAAAATGCTGTTCATAATTGGACTCTGTGGAAAAGTGCCTATGGTGGTAATGCTAGTCAGGCAAATGAGACAAATTATCATACCAGTTTACTACATCACCATTTCACAGTTTATATTGTGATGTTTAAAAAAGAAAAGTTTATACCTCAAATGTGTATTTTATTTTACAATCAGCTGTGGGCTGGGGTGTGGGAATGTGGGAGGGTTAGGGAGGGAAGGTATATTCACCATAAACACTGATGGGAATCTTCAAAAAAAATTCTATATGCCCACTATAAATATTTCTCTGTTTGCCATTTTTTCTGGTAACTATCATGAACACAGACAAGTAACTCTTTCGTAACTAAATTGGATAGCTTTATTTTACACAGGTATGGAAAGTTTACAAAGCAGTATCTAAATCTAATTATCGTTTGTTGCATTTGCACTAAATGTTAATGATATACTTTTGCAGTTTATTCTGTAAATAAAATGATTACACTAAAATATTTGTATTAAAAAAGAAAAAAGATACATTTTACCTTTAGATAATTGCACTGGTACTTCACTAGAGTTAATCCTGTCCAACCAGATATGGAAATTAGTAGGAGAAGGTGAAAAGAATTTCAAAGTGGTCAAATTTTAGGGAGGTGCTAGCCCTCTAGACAGTATTCAGACCCTCTACAATTATTTCCATATGGTGAACTCCTGCATACTCTGAATATACATGATGTTTTCTCACCCACAGTTATTCCTACTTCTCTTCCCCAAGCCAAAAAAAAGGATCTTTTTACTCTCTTTTCTACTCAGTTACCCTTTTATACTGCAATAGAAACTTTAAAAATACTGGTGATGAGGGGGTTTTGTTCCCTGGACGACAACACAGTGTTTCAGTTAGAATGCAGCACTGCTGATTTGGAGGGCAGGGTCATCCCAGCAGCTCTGGGTTTGGGATCGCCAGACACAGGGGCAACCAAAGCAAGGACGGGGTGGCTGGGAGAGGTCTGAGAGCACAGAGGAAGGGAAATGAGGAAAGGGTTTCCCATTTGTTTGGTTTCATCAACTAATATGTTCACCTCTACAACATCAGTGTCAATTGCTACTGAGAATTTTTAGTTGGGGTGAGCTGGTTCTCTTGTGAAATTGTGCTGGTTATCTTTAAGCTTATTAGTTGTTTGTCCAATTAAACACTTTCACCAGTATTTAGTCCAAGTTGTACAGATGATGTATTTGGATTCTTGTCATTGTTCATCCACAAACTCAAAACATAATCATTTTAAAGTACCTTGGGAGTGTATAGAGTGTAACTATTCTATAATAGCTTTATGATCCTGATGATGTTTTTAAAAATTAATAAAAGTTGGATCTTCCATGTTACAATCACAAAATTAAAACCAGTATTTAAAAGCGGAAAAGTATTAAAATATTATGGACAAATGTGCTTGTTTGGTTGTTTTTCTGAACCTCCAGATATACTGCCCTACATAATTCTCTTGAGTAGTCACGAGCTTAAAATAGTCCAGTTCAGTGGTCTTCAGCTGCAGGTTGAACCTAGTTAGGGATCAAGAAAACTGTTAATGAGTTGTGACCTGATTCTTTTTTTAAAGCAAAATAGAACAGTGCAATAATCAAATACACAAAATGTAATAAAGGTAAATATTTTGTGAATTTTTTCGTATGTATAAATGTATGGCTTACAATTTAAAATGAATTTCTTACTATGAGTTGCGGTCCAAAAGTTGTTTGTTTTTTTTTGTTTTGTTTTGTTTTGTTTTTGTTTTTTTTTAAGATTTTATTTATTTGTTTAGAGAGGGAGAGAAACATCAATGTGTGATTGCCTCTCACATGTCCCCTACTAGGGACCTGGCTTGCAACCCAGGCATGTGCCCTGACTGGGAATCAAACAGTGACCTTTTGGTTCACAGGCTGGCACTCAATCCACTGAGCTACACCAGCCAGGGCCAAAAGTTTTGGGTTTTCTTTTGTTTCCCCTAGAACAACTGTGAGATGGGAAGTGTGAATTTGCAGTTAATTCAGTGAGTTCCTCCATAGTTATTTTGGAAGACTGAGCTTATTTCTTGCCTAGTTTTCAGAAATACACATCATCCAAGCAGTATGACCCCTGAACACAAGCCAGCAGCTAAGTCTGGTGGGATGTTGGAGCAGGTGGTGTGGCTGTTGTGTTGACTTAATTGAGAGACATAGCATGTAGTCCTCATGACACACCTTGAAGGAGGTTTTTGTGATTTAACCATGTGCAGTTTTTGTCTTAGGCTTGACTTTGGAATATGACCTACAGATAGGTGGAGTTCTAACTAGCTTTTTTTTAAATATGTTTTATTGATTATGCTATTACACTTGTCCCGTTTCTCCCCCATCATTCCCCTCCACCCTGCACACCCCCTCCCACCCACATTCCCCCCCTTAGTTCATGTTTCATAAGTTCTTTAGCTTCTACTTTTCCCACACTATTCTTGCCCTCCCCCTGTCTATTTTCTACCCACTGTCTATGCTGCTTACTCTCTTTACCTTCTCCCCCTCTCTCCTCCCACTCCCCTGTTGCTAACCCTCCATGTGATCTCCATTTCTATGTTTCTGCTCCTGTTCTACTTGTTTGCTTTTGTTTTAGGTGTGGTTGTTAATATCTGTGAGTTTGCTGTCTTTTTACTGTCCTATTTTTTATCTTCTTTTTCTTAGTTAAGTCCCTTTAACATTTCATATAATAAGGGTTTGGTGATGATGAACTCCTTGAACTTGACCTTATCTGAGAAGCACTTTATCTTCCCTTCCATTCTGAATGAAAGCTTTGCTGGATAGAGCAATCTTGGATGGAGGTCCTTGCCTTTCATGACTTGGAATACTTCTTTCCAGCCCCTTCTTGCCTGTAAGGTCTCTTTTGAGAAATCAGCTGACAGTCTGATGGGAACTCCTTTGTAAGTGACTGTGCCCTTATCCCTTGCTGCTTCTAGAATTCTCTCCTTCATTTTAATCTTGGCTAATGTAATTATGATGTGCCTTGGTGTGTTCCTCCTTGGGTCCACCTTTGGGACTCTCTGAGCTTCCTGGAAGTCTATTTCCTTTGCCAGATTGGGGACGTTCTCCTTTATTATTTGTTCAAATAAGTTTTCCACTTGTTGCTCTTCCTCTTCCCCTTCTGGTACCCCTATAATTCGGATGTTGGAATGTTGAAAGATGTCCTGGAGGTTTTACTTCTTGTTTCTCCCTTTTCTGTTTGGTTGTTTCTTTCTTCCTTCTGGTCCGCTCCATTGATTTTAGTCCCAGTTTTCCTCCCATCACTATTGGTTCTCTGTGCGTTTTTCATTTCACTTACTGTAGCCTTCATTTGTTCATCTAATTTGTGACCAGAATCAACCAGTTCCGTGAGCATCCTGATAACCAGTGCTTTGAACTGTGCATCTCATAAGTTGGCTACCTCTTGGTCGCTTAGATGAATTGGCTCTGGGGCCCTGATCTGTTCTCCTGTTTGAGCCATCCTTGGTTTTGGCTTTGGGGGCATTTTTTTGGTCTAGTCACGGCTGTTACGTCGTGAGGGGCAGAGCCTTAGGTGTTCGTTCACCAGGGTGGAGCAACCCAGTTGCTGGGTTGTGACACTGTATGTGGGGGTGGGGTTCTAGAGGGAACAATGGTGCTTGCTCTGCACTCTCCCAGATTCCAGTTTCTTCTGCTGCTTTCCCCAAGCAAATTGGGTCCTTCTGGTGCTGCTGATTCCCGGGTGGGTGGGCTTGTGTACGTTGTAGGACCCTGTGGTTCTCTCCAACAAACTCCTGTGAGTCTGGGAGACTCTCCCGGCACTTCAACCCCCCACAAGTGTTTTCAGTTGGTGCTTTTAGGCTTTATTTGCTGGCACTGGGGCCCTGTGCTATGCAGTCTGTCTTGCTGCCTGTTTCCGCCTGGTTTATTTGCACACAAATGAGTGACCGTGGTCAGCTGCCTTGTGCGCCTCACTTGGTCTGCTTGTTGCCTCCGCATGGCATGTCTGGGGTCTGCTAACTGATGCCTGCACTTCCTGGACCGCTAGCCACTGTTTTTTTTCTGCCGCGATCCCTCTCCAACTGCTGCCAACTCTGCCCCTCTTACTGGTCTGGGTGAATCGTTGTCAGACTTCCGTACAATTCAATTTTCTATCTGTTCTGGTTGGGGGTCTTTTTGGTTCTAAATTTTTGTTGTCCTTAATTTTGGTTGTGAGAGGAGGCACAGTGTGTCCACCTACACCCCCATCTTGGCCAGAAGTCCCTAACTAGCTATTACTAATTCAGTTGCTTTCATAGAATCTACCAGATTTTCTGGCCATTGTTTGAACTAGATTGCAGCAGGATTCGTTGGCCTCGGCATTGTTTGCCTATTAAAACAAGTTTTCTGTGAACCCTCCAGTTCTGTGTGCTTTGAACAGCCTTAAACAAATACCACAAACAACTTGGTGCCTTCATTCTCTTGCACAGAACTCTGAGTTTAATACTAGAACAAATCTTAAAGGCTTTTGATAACTTTGAAGTTACCCAAAATGCCCAACCGAGGTTTTCTTATCACCCAGTATTTGTTGTGCTGACTGAGGATGTCTCCATCAGGTGTCTGTAACACACCCTGCCTGCATTTTACCTAACTGCTCTGCTCACCACGCGGCTGGGGTTGGGCAGGGAGCGGCTAGTACTAGAAGGGTAGGGGAGGTGGTGGTGGTGGTACCACCACTATTTTACGGGTGAGGAGACGGGCCTGGGCTCCAGGCCTACTAAGTCACAAGTCTGTTAGACTCTGCCACTTTTTAATGTCTCATGTACTTAGTATGTAGAATATATTGTTTGATAGACTAAAAAGCAGACATGCTTGCGGCCCTTTAGAGGAGTGGATTTTCACATTACATATATCAACACCAGCTTCACAAAATCCCAAATACCTGTGTCCTAAAATCCCACCAGATGTATAAATTGTATCTTAAAGGTCAAATTGGACCATTCTTTGATTCCTTAACTCCTGTCTCCTAGCTTAGAGGGATGAAATGGAATTCAGTCATAAAACAGTAAGTACCACAAGAAGGGTATTTTAGCCCAAGGAGGACATTTTACCTTGGGGTTTTCAACCCAACAACCAGCACCAAAAGCTGTCACTCACTGTTTTGTGAGCCATCTGCTGCAGAATGACTGCTAAGTTGCTTATGAAAACAAGCTTTGGATCCACAACCGGTCAGTGTGTTGTGGTTCTTTTCTACTGTCCTTTGGCCCTGGGAGGCTAAGCAGTACCTGGGTTCAGCAGTAGAGAATCAGTGTGGTGGCTAAATCGAGCTGTCTGCAGCCAAACCATCTTAGCATGTGGGCAGACAACACTCAGAACAAGTGTCTGCTGAGCACCTACTAGCCTGTCATGCAGCGTTCCAGGATTAGGGATACAGCAATAAACAGACCGTCTGGTGCACATTACTTTTGACATAACCAAGCTTTTTAGAAATGTATCTAAATAAAGAGATAGGCTTTGAGGTCAGGAACTTTGAATAGGGGTACGTTGAACTACAGACGAAGCCACATATGAGATGTGCAGACTTTTATTATACTTGACCCTCAGCTGCATTCTTGAAAAGGAAATGAGTTACTGTGTTTTAACAAGTTTGCCCATTTCTGTGCCAATAGCATGAAATTGGTAAGTTCTACTCTGCTGATTATTCAATTTAATTTAAAACTACAATTTTATGGTTTGTGACAGACTACATTTCTAACATCTGGTAGACCTGTTATTTCTAAGTGTTTGTCTCCATGTTCCTGAGTACCATGTACTGGCTGTACCAAAAGGGAATGAGACTTAAAGGCTGAAGGACCAGTTTTTCTGGCTTGCTCACTTGAACAGCTTTGATCTTGCCAAGTCATTTCTTTGTATTTTGTTGATCTTTTTTAAATTTTTATTGACATTTTGCTGATGTCTCCATATCCCGCCCCCCTCCTCCCAGCTCCTGGACCCATCTCCTTCTGGCCATCACCACACTCTTGTCTGTGTCTGCGGGTTATACATGTATGCTCCTTTGCTACTCCCTTCCCCTTCTTTCCTCCAGTCCCCCCTTCTCACCTCCCCTCTGACAGCTGTCAGTCTGTTCCATGTAGCCATGCCTCTGTTTCAAGAATTGCCATATCGGGATGAGACTTCTGGCCAAGATGGAGGCGTAGGTGGACACACTGTGCCTCCTCTCACAACCAAGATTAAGGACAACAAAAATATAGAACCAAAAAACACCAACCAGGACAGGTAGAAAATTGAATTGTACAAAAGACCGACAACAATTCACCCAGACCAGTAAGGGGTGAAGTCTGCAGCCAGTGGAGAGGGGTCATGGTGGGAGAAGGTGGTGGCTGGTGGTCCCAGGCGTGCAGTCACCCCAGGCACACAGGCGGCGGTTGCCGAATGTGAGGAGGCAACAAGCAGACCAAGTGGGGCGCGCAAGGTGGCTGACTGAGGACACGCATTCGCGTGCAGATAAAACAGGCAAAAATAGGCAGCAAGACAGACTGCGTGACGCAGGGCCCCAGCGCCAGGAAGTGAAGCCTCAAAGTACCCATTGAAAAAACTTGTAGGGGCTGAGGTGACAGGAGGGAGCCTCAGCCTCATAGGAGAGTTCATTGGGGAGATCCATGGGGTCCTGGAGCGTGCCCAGGCCCGCCCACACGGAGGTCAGCATCAGAAGGGCCCAATTTGCTTGGGGAAAGCAGCAGAAGGGACTGGAATCTGAGAGAGCATGGAGCAAGCACCATTGTTCCCTCTCGGACCCTGCCCCCACATTCAGCATCGCATCCCAGTAACTGAGTTGCCCCACCCTGGTGAACACCTAAGGCTCCACCCCTCACTACGTAACAGCCCTGACCAGACCAAAGCGGGGGGGGGGGGGTGCATGGGAAGATGGCTCAAACAGGAGAACAGATCAGGGCCCAGAGCCAATTCATCTAAGCGACCAAGAGGTAGCTGACCTATGAGATGCACAGTTCAAAGCTCTGGTTATCAGGATGCTCACAGAACTGGTTGATTTTGGTCACAAATTAGATGAACAAATGAAGGCTACAGTAAGTGAAATGAAGAAAAACACACAGGGAACCAATAGTGATGGGAGGAAACTGGGACTAAAATCAATGGAGCGGACCAGAAGGAAGAAAGAAACAACCAAACAGAAAAGGGAGAAACAAGAATTTTAAAAAATGAGGAGAGGCTTAGGAACCTCCAGGACATCTTTAAAAATCCCAACATCCGAATTATAGGGGTACCAGAAGGGGAAGAGGAAGAGCAACAAGTGGAAAACTTATTTGAACAAATAATAAAGGAGAACGTCCCCAATCTGGCAAAGGAAATAGACTTCCAGGAAGTCCAGGAAGCTCAGAGAGTCCCAAAGAAGGTGGACCCAAGGAGGAACACACCAAGACACATCATCATTACATTAGCCAAGATTAAAATGAAGGAGAAAATTCTAGAAGCAGCAAGGGATAAGGGCACAATCACCTACAAAGGAGTTCCCATCAGACTGTCAGCGGATTTCTCAAAAGAGACCTTGCAGGCAAGGGGCTGGAAAGAAGTATTCCAAGTCATGAAAGGCAAGGACCCACATCCAAGATTGCTCTATCCAGCAAAGCTGTCATTTAGAATGGAAGGGCAGATAAAGTGCTTCTCAGATAAGGTCAAGTTAAAAGAGTTCATCATCATCAAGCCCTTATTATATGAAATATTAAAGGGACTTGTCTAAGAAAAAGATAAAAAATATGAATAGTATAAAGACAGCAAACTCACAGATATTAACAACCACACCTAAACAAAAGCCAACTAAGCAAACAGCTAGAACAGGAAGAGAAACACAGAAATGGAGATTACATGGAGGGTTAGCAACAGGGCAGTGGGAGGAAGAGAGAGGGGGAAAAGGTACAGAGAACAAGTAGCATAGATGGTGGGTAGAAAATAGACGGAGGAGGGCAAGAATAGTGTGGGAAAAGTAGAAGCTAAAGAACTTATGACACCATGGACATGAACTAAAGGGGGAAATGTGGGTGGGAGGGGGTGTGCAGGGTGGAGGGGAATGATGAGGGAGAAATGGGACAACCGTAATAGCATAATCAATAAAATGTAATTTTAAAAAAAGAATTGCCAAGTCGTTTCGAAATCTCTAAATCTCTGCTATGAAGTTATATGCAGTGGTCTACCATGGCAACATCACAGGGAAGTCTGGAGAAGGGGGAGATAATGTATTTAAAACGGTTTGAAAACCCTACAGCACTATGCAATGATATGGATTCAGTCCACCACAGGTATGTGTTAGGTAGTGCCTTCTGAATGCTGGAGATAGAAAAATGAGAAAGACAGGAATAATGACAAAGATACAGGCATTTAGGGTTTTGAACCTGAACTAAGTCTGTTGGCTTGGAGCTGAGAGGGGCAGAGGGTTTTTTACATCCGCAAGAAGTTACCTATTTGACAACAGGAGTAAATGGAAGAGGGTAGAGCTGTCCAGGAATGATAAGTTCAAATGGATGAGAACCAGGAAGAGGGGCATTTTCTTCTTTTCCCCTGGCAGGAGTGTCCAGCCTTTTGGCATCTCTGCTGCTCACTGGAAGAAGACACATTAAGTACGTTGTGACACATAATAAAAAAAAAAAAAAAAAGAAAAGCCCTCAATGCTTTAAGTAAATTTACGGTTTTGTGTTGGGCTGCATGAGGCCCACGGGCCACAGGTTTGACACCCATGGCTGACTTTATCTTTATAGAGGTCTGAATCTCCGAGCAAAATGTGCAAAGATTTGTAAAGCAAATGCAACAGCCCACAGGGTCCAGGCTGCAGAGAGTTAAGTAGTTAGCTGTGCAGTTTCTGCAGAGACATGATGAAAAGGGAGGTGACTGGCTAGGCAACTCTGCCCAGAGCCCCTACAGTGCTGTGTGGGAGGCACCAGGCTATTGCCTAAACTGGGTAACCATGCGATCCTTATCACAACCACTGGAAAAATGCCTCATCTTTGGGTAATAGAATGATTATATACATGAGAATAAATGTAGCATTTCATAGAGTAGGTAGAGCTAGACAGGCCTAAGTATCCAGCTATGCAACTGTCTCATTTTACAAATAAGGGAACAGAAAAATAGACATGAAGTGAACAACTGGAGGTCTCACAGGTTTGAATGTCCAGCTCCCTCAACACTGCCATCATCTCATTTTCAGTGACTGTTATTTTCTCTTTGGGAGAAGTCCTACTTATATTTATTGTGTTAGCCATTCAACATCATTGAGTGCCTTTAAATTTAAGGTACTATATACTAAGTTAACCAGAAAAGACACAGTTCCTTGTCTTGAGATGAGACCTCGATCTGGAGGAAAATGTGGGCAAACTCTACCACTGGAGTAGAGAAACAGCTAATCTTTATTTGTGTATATTTTTATATTTTAGTTTTTTGTTTAATAATGTACATAAGTCAATAAAATCTATCGAGAAATACATTTATTGGAGGTGTGTGTCCAAAAGGTTTTTCTGATGGGGTGTTCAAGGCTTGGACACTGCTGGGCTGGGCAGGCACTGTCCTAAGAGAGTTGAAGGTGGCCCTTTCCCCAAGAGCTCTGTGCTGATCCGGGCTCCGCCAGCAAGCCAACTATAAGCTTTGGCTATTACCCATGGGTGCAGAGTGAGCACCCTGACCTACTGAAGGTGCCATAGCTAGAGGTCAGTAGGCTGCTCTGAACAGATCTATTTTGCTATTACAAGCAATAAAGGTTTAAGAATGAGGTAGGGCTCTCACAGGTTATACCCTGGATCAGAAAAGACTGAGGCAGAAAGTGGACCAAAACTTGATGGTTTCATTAGCCTTTTGAGGCTACAGCCCGTCAGTGAAAGGGCAGAGGTAGAGGCTGCTGTGAGGTCATCAGGCTGAGAGTGAGCGAGCTGGGAGTGGGGCTCACCCATCACACATCACTTAGGACCAGCAATACTCTGGATTTGCTTTATTGTGTCCAACACTTCCAACATACAGCCCCAGCTGAGTTCAGAGTGGAGGCAGAATTGCCCCCTCAACCATCCTTTACCCGTACGTACCCCATCCACTAAGCTGTTTACCATTTCAAACTTCAAGTGACAGGAAAGCAAAGGAATTCCAGTCAACACAGACTAGCTGTCTCCCTGGAGTATTCATTGCATTCATTGAAGATAGACCTTTAGTGTTGTTTGGTGGGGCAGGGTAGGGGGCAGTGGTCATAGGTGGAGCACAGGGAGACACCAAATCCAGGGAACATACTTTCTAGTTATTAGTGTCTCTCTAGGAGTAACTCGTAATTCTTAACTAACATTTTCTCTCTCCAAGATGTTTTCCAACTGTGTGCTTCTGAAAAAACATGATTTCCTATACCATCCATTAAAAGCGGGCACCTCACAGTGAAACCCACAATGGTTGGAGAGGCAGCAGCACCGCCAGAACTGCCCAAGTCCTGGCCGCAGCCCGGACCAACGGAAGCAGGAACCCTGGGGATAGCCTAGCAATCTGTTTTGAAAAATCTTCCGTGCGAGTGTGTTGCACACTCAGGTTGGAGAAGCCCTGAATTAATGTATTCTTTTGTGTTCTAGCTCCTAGCTCCAGCTGTCAGCACAAGGCCCTCTTTCCTTGGCCTTGGGGAGGAACTGGGATCCTGCCATGAGTGCCCACACCTCCCTCGGCAGCTCTCAGAATGGTTCAGGAGGGAGAGGGGGCACGTAGGAAGCACGTTCCATTAGTCAAAGAAGGAATCTGCTGCATAGCTGTATATTCAATCATTTGCCATCTTCTCCTGGTTTCCACTGTGGAGGTTATCCATTAACTATCTTTGCTCACTTCACAAAGTTTATTACTAATAAATTAGTCTTGGCCAGGAGAGACAGTGGTCTTGAAAATATTTTTCTATAGTTAATTTACTGCTCTTATTTCACCTTCTATATACAGTGGATTTGTATTGTTTTGCTGCTCTTGAGTCCTCTCAAGCTCAGACCCTTCAACAATGTGAGATGTTTCAATTTCTCCATCCTCTCCTGAAGATGAGGAGAAGTCCTGTCCTACCACATCCACCTCACTGATCACGAAAGCACCCAAGCAGAGAAGGGGATGAAAATCCTTCACTGCTGCCTTTCCAACTCGCTCTACTCTGGAGGGGACAAACATACAAGTGCTTGTGTCATTTGGGAAGAAAAAAATCAAACTGATTTTCTGTTATCTGGGCCTTTGTTCTTAGAGGCCCACATGTATCTTTTCACCTCTAACTACAGCAGTAGAGTCAATAATTGCAAATATATGGGAATTGGCATTTAAAGAGGCCAATGTCATACTTTCTGATTCAGCTCATGTGGGTTAAATGCACACCTGCAATGGATATTTGGTTGTGGCTGCCCAATCTTTATGCCCTCTTGCTCACCCCCCCAATATCCAAAAGTAGTCAGTTGAGATGTGTTGGGAACTGCCCTACCTGGTTTCAGGAGCTGTAAACCCCCATGGCTAAGGCTGAGTGAGCGACCTTCAGACCATAAGCCACTAAGGAGACAAGGCTTATCCCCCCGGCAGGAGCGCTGCTTCTGCTCCTTTTAATTCATCCATAACTGGCCCCCAATACTTGATCGGTTAGCCAATGATGGGTAAGATTCCCCAAGGGGGGAACGACCTAAGACAGGCATGATCACATGGAGGCCCCAAGGAAGGACTTAGAGGGCTACAGCAAAAGGGGGTGATGGACCCTTGCCCCTCAGCTATCCTGACACAGCCTGAGTCCTCATTCTGTCTGCAAGTCTCCTAATCTCTTGGTTGCCTTACTGCCACTGCCTGACTTAAGCCTGAGATAATGCCTTAAGCCTGAAACAGGCTGGTGGTGGGTTTCCTAGGGCAATCAGGCCTAAGAAAGAATATGTAAAATCCTGTGAAACCTTTGTTTAGAATGCTCTCAATTAAATAAGGGTCCAAGCAAGAAGTGAGTTTGTTCCTCAAAGCTTTATAGCTCTTTAGGTATCTGACCCTGACTCAGAATAGGCCCTCAGAGTTCTTTGTACATTATCTATTGTTTGATCTTTACTGCCTGACAATGGTTAATGAGCCTGTATTCCTGTGCAAAACCACCCAATAAAAGTCCATTGAAGAAAACGGCTCTTGGCCCTTCTCCTTTGAGATCAGCCACCTTTCCTCCCCAAGCAGATCATGTCTTAGTAGACTTATTCTCATCCATGGTGGCTGGGGGTGGGGGTGGGGGGTGCAGAGCCCCTCCACAGAGATGGTAAGTCTAACTGGTCAAACTCTCTATAAGGAAGTTTTGATGCACATGCCTGCCATCCGTGTTGCAGTCGGAGAATATAATGGAGAACAGTAACTGGGCGTGCGACCCCTGGTGGCAATCACTGGTTACCACCCCACTTGCACTGGATAAGCTTCCAGTGTGCAGGGTTAAAAAAAAAAAAAAAAAAAAAAAAAAGTTACTGTTTACACTTAGAAGTATTAACTTCTCATAATTTACTGGAACTGGAAAAAAGTATAACAAAATGTATACAATTTAGTAATTGTACAAAACATTAATTTAGCAAGATGATATTGGTTATTCACCAAAACGAAGACTCGACATGTTCTTCACTGCCACTTCTCTGGAAAGTTCAGATAAGGAAGAAGTCACTGGCTGAAAAGTCACAACAGAAGCAAGTTAAAGTTTACAGACAGCTTCCACGGCGAGACTGCAGGCGTGGCCACTCGGAGGTGCTCATGCTGCCGTGGCAACCACTGCTGGAATGTTCTCCAGAGTCCATCTTCCACATGAGCCATCAGCTCTCCCAGACCAGCAGTTGAAGCATCAGATGTAATACAAAATATGGACTTCTTTTATTACTTATACAAAACTTGTACATTAAAAAAAAAATTAAGATCCAACAACTCCGCCGACCCCCTGAGAAAGCTGAGCTTTAATGGATCCACCAAAGAGCCCTGTGTGCGCATCTCAGTCACCAGCCTCCCGGCCGCAGGAACAAGGCACACTCCCCCGGGGCCATTCACAGGGCGCCTTCACCGGCGCTCACCCCGACATACCCTTTCACTGGGCTCCTCAAGCGAGCCAGGGCTTCCTGGACAGCATTACAGAACACTATCGTCTCTGGTCTAAGCACAAAGTGTTATCAGTATACAATTTGATTTTTATTTATTCCTTGAACACTTTTAATAAACTAGCATCAGAAGCTCTATTACAACATATACAGATTTGATACAGTCCTTTACAAAAAACTGTCTAGATTCTTCAGCTAAATAAATTTAAGTGTCATTTAAGAAATTAAAGTTGATTAGAGAAATGGCATTTTTCTTTCAAACTTAATTTTCATCCTCTGAGTTCTGAGAGGGGTCACAGACTTGTGTGCTCTTGAGAAACAGAGTCACCTTTGTCTAAGCCAGCGATTTTCAACTGGTGTGACACAAGAAATTTTAAAGCATGCAGTACCTATTTAGTCAGGGGCACCGACCTCTTTTCCGTTAGACTGTCAAATGAAAAAACAACAACAATCAACACAACAGCCATCCAGTGTGAATGAATCAAAATTATAGCTGTTTTTTTTGTCAGATTGGCAAAAAATGTATTTTTTGGTGTATAGCAGAATTTTAGTAATCAGTTTATATGTGCCACGAGATGAAAAAGGTTGAAAATTGCTGGTCTAAGCAGTATTAAGAGCTCTGGTATCTTTAATAAGGAACACAAGCTCTGTTTCTTAAAGCCTTATATTGAAAGACACATTATAGCCAATCTAGACATACATTTACATTTCAACAAGAGGCCTCTCTGAAGAAATAGTCTGCAGACATAAATGTACTGATTTGTTTTCCTGATAGAGAACTATTTTGCACTGCTCAGCACATAATTCTGTGGTTGGTAATAAAATTCTTCGCTTGAAGAAAGGTTCTCTTCTGAAGAATCACATTGGCTATCCCAAAATAAACCAGCACCAAATGAAGTATCTGTTTATGAAAAATAAACATATTTCTTAAAGTTCTACAACCCAGGCTTAATAAATTACTATGAAATCAGGAGTTTTGTCAGCTACAGTATAATTTAAAAATCCATTTTCAACCCAGGGTGGTGGGGGTGTGGGAGAAGGGCCAGCTCATACTGATCACCAAGAACTCCATGAATTTCATCAAAAGAAAACACTTTTTCCCCCACGTGTTTTCTCTTTCAGAGGTGAGCTGTCGGTTACCATCTGTGACGCATGAAAGCATAATAGCCATGTTGAGATCTTTCCAGAGAGCACAGCACCTAACGCACTAAGCAGTCTTCAGAGCTGAGGAATCTGCATGGAGAAGGACCTCAGACCTTCCTGAAAGAGCCAAACACCAAGCAGCCGCCTCAGTGATCACATCTATTCATCCTCAACAAGACACAGCCTGGAGCTTTGTAATTCACAGATTTTATGTTAGTCCTTTAGAACACAACACCCGTATTTCAGTTCAGAACTCTCAAGCTATTCAAGCGGCCTGCTTGGTGCAAGTTCCTCGGAGGTCTTGTAAATTTATCTTTGACCTGTGGGAGAAAAAGACAATGAGATATAAAAAGTATCAATACTGCAGATTTTAATTGGGACTATTGTATGTGAACACTATGTTTTTACACTGCCTATTTTAAGAACAGAAAACATGCTAAATAAATTGTTCAGTCTTACCTGTTGTGAATCATGTGACTTTTGACAAGATGTCCTGCTGCCAATGCTGCCATCAGTGACAATTCCCCAGCCATCACCGTACCACACACGATTCTGGCGAGCTGCCGGGCGTTCTCCCCAGGATTGTCTTTGCATGCTCCTTGGACACCGAGCATCTGCAGCCAGAGGGAGATACAGCAGGACTCACCCTTAAAGTCATCGCAGCAATTTCCTACTCAGTCAATGAAAGTAAGGGCTACTACATGGCATCAGAATAGAGCTAGACTCCCCTTAATTTCCCCAGATTTGACGGCCAGTGCTGACAATGTATACACATGTAGTTAACATACACCCACAGCCTGACTGGCAGTGCACTTAGAGTACATGAACATTCCTCTGCATTCTTAACCTACTTCTCAATTCACTACGCATATGCCTGAACCTGCTGGCTTGGATTAGGATGATGGGCAACAAAAGAATGAAGACAGCTAAAACACAGAGGTGAGTCATATGTAGTGTCAGGCAGAAACAGATCTCAGTGAGAACTAGGCTTGAGGTCAACGACGCCTCATACCTGCAGACAGGCTTGCTGAGGGAGCAGGTTGGTCCCACCACCCACAGTTCCTATTTCTATAGAGGGCATGGTGCAGCTGATATAGAGATCTTCATTGGTGGGACCACTTGCTTCCATTAAAGTGATACAGTTTGAACTACCAACATTCTGTGCTGCATCCTGGGGAAAGAAGAAAAGGAAAACTATGAAACTGCTCTTACTCAGAACAACAGAAGAGAGGAGAAGGGGAGGCTGGGGCCCTCACCTGTCCACAGGCAATGTAGATGGCAGTGACGATGTTGGCTGCATGGGCATTGTAACCTCCGATGCTCCCGGCCATGGCAGAGCCCACCAGGTTCTTATTAATATTGACATCAACCATAGCTTCTGTAGTAGTCTTCAACACCTAGGAAAGAGAGGTGTACACACTTTACACCTCCCTCCAGAAGATCCAGGGGTGTGTTACTCATATCCATCTTTCTGTATCTCCAGAAAATAAGGAAGTTCAGGTGTGGCCCCATATAAGCCCTGTCCTCAATAAAGAGCCTATCGGTTAAGTTTGTTCCTGTGAACGCTGCAGACAGACAGGTGGGCAAGATATGACCAACGGTCATCCTGAACGCAAACATACACCCATACATTAAACTTCACTTAGAATGTTAATGCTCCTTTCTCCAATTTTTTAATCCAATTGAAGATTAACACAATAAAATATTCATCCAGTTACTCACTTCTCTGACAACCTTGGCTGGAATGACAGCTTCACAAACGACAGACTTTCCTCTCCCCTCTATCCAGTTTATAGCAGCAGGTTTCTTGTCGGTACAATAGTTACCACTAACTGCGAGGACCTGCATTTCAGGGAAATACTCATGGAGTTTCGAAAGTGCTTTCTCTGTACCCTGAAAACAACAATGACAAAACATTACATTAAAATGCAGTTATTCATAGATGGGAGGCTTTATTTGTATCTAATAGTAATACTTCTAAGTACAGTAACTACAATAATCTTAATTTCTAATACAATAACTATACTTGAAATAAACTGAGCACAAAAGTAATTTCTTAGTCAGGTGTGTAGATTCCTCATGGTTCTTTCCAGGTATGAAAACAAACTTCTTTCTAGTGATTGATGAATAGAATGTACTTAAGAATATTAAAAAATACTCAATGAGTGTATAATAATCATATTCATGCCACTGGGGAGGGTGTCACCAAACCTATGATCAACATTTAATAAATTCCTTCTTCTGTTATTAAATTATTATCAAAAACCCAACTTACAAAGCCTGGAAGGAGAGGTCAGATATGAAAAGGAAAGTTGATGAGATTTACATTACATGAAATATAAACAAGGCTTCTAAATGATTTCTAATTAAGTGAAATTAATTCAGTTAACTTACACCTCAATAACCCAAAACATACTTGCAGACAATTTAAAAATATTTTTAAACTGTGGTAAAATACACATAACATAGAATTTATCACCTTAACTATTTTCAGGTTAATAGTGAAGTAGTTTTAAGTGTGTCCACCTTGTTGGACACACTTAGAACTCTTTTTATCTCGCAGAACTGAAACTCTATAACCCATTAAATAACTCCCCTTCCCCCTTTCTCCTTAGCCCCTGGCAACCACCATTCATTCCACTTTCTATCTCGATGAATTTTACAAATCTAGGTATCTCTTAAGTGGGAATCATATAATATTTTTTTTGTAACCAGAGTATTTCACTTACCAAGTGAACCTCAAGGTTTATCAACATTTAGCATGTCAGAATTTCATTTATTTTTGGGGTTAAATAATATTCCAGTGTATATACACACCACATTTTGTTTATCCATTCTCCATCAACAGACACTTGGGCTGCTTCAGCCTTTTTGCTATTGTGCATAATGCTGCTATGAATGAAGGTGTACAAATATCTCTTTGAGATCTTCCTTTCAATTATTTTGGGTATATACCCAGAAGTGGGATTGTTGGATAATAGTAAATAAATTTTTAATTTTTTAAAGAACCACAGTACTACTGTTTATTGGCATTTTTTAAAGCTTATGCATACATCCCTCACTGGAGTACTGGTGTGGCTCACTGGGTTGGAGTCATCCTGCAAACAGCAAAGTCACTGGTTCAATTCTTGGTCAGAGCACATACCTAGGTGATGGGCCAGGTTCCTGGCTGGGGGCATGCTGCTTCTTCCACACATCAATGTTTCTCTCCCTATCTTTCTCCCTCCTTCCCCACTCTCCAAAAACTAAATAAAATCTTTAAAAAAAATACTTTTTCATTTAGTCACAATCCTCTCTCTTTCCAAAAAGTTTTACAAACAGGTAAACCAAAAAAAACAAATGTTGCTTGCCTAATTGACTTTAACATTTTACATTTGTGCCTGGTAAATAACAAGTATCAGTAGAATAAAATGTAAGCCATACACAATCTTTTTATAAGGAGATAAATAAAATAAATGGACTATATATAGGAGGTTGGCCTCTTAAACTGAAAGAGGTCAACTTTCACGGTTTGTTTATAGGGCAAAGTTCTGAAGTGCTAACCCCAAGATTCTTCCCATCCTCTCTGATCAGACCCAGAACACCTATAATGCCAAGTCTAAATTAAATGTATCAAATATAAACACCACCAATCAACAAATGCCTGATTTATATAATGAGTTACATGAAAAATCTTTCAATCAATTAACTCTTTGAGAAAATAGATGCACATGGTATAATATTAAAAGTATAGGAGGGCACAGAGTGGACAGCAAGTCTGCAGCTGACTCCTATCTCCCTGACACTGAGGTCCCCTTTCCTGGGACACTCTGGCAAGCTCTGGTGGAGCCTGTCCTGGCTCACCTTTGAAATCATGTTCATCCCCATGGCGTCACCTGACCGGGACTGGAAACGAATATAAAGGTTGCGCCCAGCCATACTCATATGGAGTTTCTGTAGACGTGCAAACCTGTCGACAAAAGCAGCAAAGATTTTTTTTAAGAAGATAGACGTTATCTTAAAATCTAATTTAGTGGGTTCATTTTATTCATAAGAGAAACCCATGGAGATTCCTTATTAATGTGTTTTCTTCTTTACACATGATGTTAGAATACTATATCAACTCTCTCATTCTTATAGGCTGCAAGGAAGGAGGGCTCCAGACAGTCATTTCATCATAGATAAATTTTAAAAGTCCAAATAAAACAAGCATATAAGCTTGAACTATAATGGGGTCATCATTTGTATTATTTATGCTTCTTTATAAATTTAATTTTCTGTATTTAAAGTAAATAAAGTAACTATACTAATATTTACTCCTCCTTCTACCCTGCTTCCAAGATCTTTTTCTCAGGCAATCAGTCTAATCAAAGTGAGCCTTGTAAAATCCACACAAAAACTTACTAGCTCATGCTATAGTTTTCTAATTCACTTCTATGGAGGTGTTCATTTAGATTAACATTCTGCTCCCCCACCCCAAACCAAGCATGAACATTACTAATTCTGAATAATTCAATTTAAAGTTGATATTTTATGTCACTTTAAGCTGGCAATATGTTATGTTTAGTGATCAAAGATGGTGGCACTGGTTCTGAAATAGACATAAATGCACTTACAACCCACCCCCACCCCCCCACACACACACCTGCTGGTGCTGTCGAATGCTTCCTTTATCACTGTGAACCCTTCGGGTGTCTCAAGCCAGGCCTTCACTTCTGCAGAGTCAGAAGCACGGGGAAGACGCACCACTGGGCCACGTGTCATCCCATCCGCAAGGATTCGGCTGCTGGCGCCCCCACCGAGCTATGCAGAGAGTATGTTACAGAAGCACACATTAATGTTGAAAACACTTGTGCTCATCCCAATAGGTGTGTCCCTGATTGTCCCTAGGCTCCTCCCATCGCCAGGCCTGGAGTGCTTCCTAAAACAAGCAACTATAAAAAATGCCAACGTACGCCGATCGCTCTGCAGCCTCTGTTGGTGCTGGCCACGAGGCAGCCTTCTGTTGTTGCCATTGGAACCTGAAACTCTCTTCCATCCAGGCACAGAGGCCCTGCCACTCCAACAGGGATGGGCATGTACCCAATGACGTTTTCACAGCAAGCGCCCATCACCTAAGAGGTAAAGTCAGGAACCAAGTGAAAATCTGTATTGCAAGACACACAGCTCTTGTCATTAAAAACTTTCTTCAACTTTACCCTTTAGTATATTTTTCAACAAAATTTTTAGTTACCCTTTAAAAGTATTTAAGATACTAAATATTTGAGTAATGACTAAAACTACAGGAAGAATATTTTGAATTTCTATGACCCATATCATAAGCAGAATACAAAATTACAGTGAAATGACTTTAAAAGGAAAATATTTTATAAAACTATGTACTCATGTAAAAGACCTTTCAGGGAGAGAGGGGGAAGCTAAAGACTAAAACTACAACAGTAGTAAGTTACAAAGCAAACCTTCTAAAATCAATATAATAACATACCAAGGAGTAATTATAGTCCCTGTAAGGTAGATACTGGAGAGAAGAAGGCTCTGGAAGTTTTCTGGAAAGTAACTGTCGGCGAATAGATACACCTCGTTCATGGCTTTCCATCAGAGTCTCCAATTTGTACGCTGGGATATGCTTAGCATTGACTAACTGGATGATCTCAGCATCACTAAGGAATTTTGCACCTTTCTAAAGAAATGGGGAAAAAATGGAAGGGGGTTGAGGGAGAGAGATGACAAAAGACTCCGAAGAACTGAACTTCATATTATTCATATTAAATAAACCATTTAATACAAATAACGCTCTCCACAGGGCTAAACACAAGAGTAGAACCTAAAAGATTTTGGAATTCTAAAGAATATGATTTCAAAGAAATAAGAATATCAAAATGAAAGTAAATTCTTCATGAAAATGTGACAATTAAACAAATATAAGACCAAAACACTAAATTTTGCAAGTAAGATTCATAGGAAAAAAATTCCTAATTGAAATTCTGACACCTACCCTATAGGTTCTGATAACCCTGAACACAGCAGGACAGCTGAGATGCTGTTACACATGTCAGCAGGATGAGGGAAAGTGAGAGAAAAAACAGACACAAGTCTGTTCTCACCCCCACATGCAGAAATTAAAAATGAACCAGACTAAGCAGATACAGACAGAACGCAGCATCACACTAAAGCGTGACCTCTCATGGTCACATAGGCAGGAATCCTGTTCAAACCTCAGAAAGGAAAAGAAGCTTCTTCATGAGCATAAAGCTTACTTAAAAAAAAAAAAAAAAAAAAAAAAAAAAAAAAAAAAAAAAAAAAAAAAAAAAAAAAAAAAAAAAAAAAAAAAAAAAAAAAAAAAAAAAAAAAAAACCTTCTTGTATCTCTGAGGCTTGTTTCTATGTTAAACCTTTCCTAGGCCTCAACACACATATGAGAGTAAAGTAGCTGCTCATCTCCGTGATAAACAGTAAAAAAAATAGAAAGAGTACTGACTCTTGAGCCAGTAAATCTTGGACATCACTTGGTCCCCGCTTTACCATTTCCTAGATGTATTGCTTTGGGAAATGTTTAAACCTCCTGGTGCCTCAGCTTGCTCATCTGAAAAAGGGGTAACTCCACCCAACTCACAAGAGTGTGGGGAATAAGTAAGACCAGTACTTGTAAACCATGTAACACAGTGCCTAGAATTTAGTAGGTGCTCAGTAACTATAACTTCCTTTCTTCCTTCACTAAAAAAGCTCCTTTTCTTAAGAAAGTTACCAAGTTTGAGTGTATTTCTTCTTCCTCACCTGCGCATTCCCAAGTATCTGTAGACATTCTTCATTAGGCCGAGGCTCCTTGGGAAGTTCTACTTCCGGCTCCTGGGTCTCTAGTTCTGGTGGAGCACCGATGGAGGAGGAATCACCGACCACAAAGGTAGCTTTGCTTGAGGCATCAGTTTCTGCCACCAAGGGCTTTATAACCTCAGCTGTTCAAAAAACCAAACAAAATCTCACAACTCTGAACATAACTTTTAAACTGACTCAACTTCTTAACAAATTAGCATCATAAGAAAGGAAAATGAAGAGAACAAGAAATCACCTTTTCTTTCCCTGTTTATCCTTCCCTCCTCCTCCACTGCATGGAATTTCTGGTTATTTCTGACCACTATAGGGTCACGTCTACAACAGTCGTCTGGGACTTTCTTTTGGGTCACTACAGGAGATGTGATAGGGTTTTTTAATGAAAGTGTAGATTCTGTCTCTGCTTGTTCAAAGAAGATGTACTTGACAGCCAGAAGGAGAGCTAAACTTAGGGTAATAACTTGTTCAATATCCATGCTGATCATTCTAAATAAAAGAAAGCAAATTAAAATGTTATTACTCGAAAATGGAAAGGGCAAAACCTAAACTTTTAGTAGCATAGAGTAGTACCAAGATTTATATGCAATGAAGTAGGTCTCAGGTAACTTACTTAGAGAGATAAAATTGCCAGAGGGAAACACTTGGTTCAATTCTCTTGGACACATTTTCATCCAATCCTAAAGGAACCTTAGAATTTTCTGCTGTGCTGTTTTGAGGAGAAGGATCAGCTATCCAGCGACTGTGAGCATGAACAAGAACCAAGCCTAGAGACTGAAACAAAATTTTTAAAAGATTATGTATTTTCTGCATATCAGTGAAACCTAAACTTCTCATCCTTAGCAACTGGATAACTAGACACTATTCCTTGGCCTCCCTTAGCATGAAAAGAAAGCCCCAAGCTTGCTATGTGACTTAAGTACTGGCCTCACTGGACTACTGAACATTCCAAAGAACAGGTTTTCAGTGAGAGAAAGTGGAGGAACCTGAAAAATCGGTTTAGGTGAGAGACTCCAAGACCAGGAGCTTCTAAGAAATGAGAAACAACAGAAAAAGGGAAGAGAAATATTGGTGAAAGAGCCAAAAATTAAAGAAAGATGACAAAAGAAGAAAAAAATTGAAATTGAAAAATGGATATGATTCTGGAAGAGGATACTCAAGGGAGAAGAAAACTATGTAATTACCATAATCATCTTAACCCTCTGAGTAACAGGATTCGGTTTATTTTCTTCTTCTTCTAAAACTCGGGCAAAATGGCTGAGCTGCCAAATTGGACGACCCTCACGGCTCTCCCGAGAAAGCTACAAAGTAAGT
Source organism: Anoura caudifer (assembly GCA_004027475.1). NCBI lineage: Eukaryota > Metazoa > Chordata > Mammalia > Chiroptera > Phyllostomidae > Anoura > Anoura caudifer. Next base: position 207,129 of record PVKU01001743.1, read on the forward strand.
CAGTGTTAAATTAGAAGATATTGCTTTCATTTAAGTAAACTGACATAATGAGAAATATTACTCCTCTATTAATGTTGCTGTAAGAACTGCTCTTACCTCCAAAACCAAGGACACACAAGCTGGGAAGAAAGTCATGAACACGAAGTAGTTGGCAAGAACTGACATGCAGCCAAAGCAGCACATAATTTCAAGCTGACGCACCCCTGGTAAGAGAAAAATCAAATATACAATCATTAAGGTAAGTGTATTTTTGATGCTGTATATACATCACAAGACTTCCCATAGGTATAAAAATACATGAGAATATTAGTGTATCAATCTGTCATCCACTGGAAAAAGAATCAGGAACTCAGCAATGATCTCAAGCCTGAGAGCACAGATGATCTCCCATGTCACCAAATCACAACACCAGGCAGTATGGTAGCATTTAATATACATTTAATAATTGACTTTTTAAAACTTTTGAGATAATGATATCTAATGAAGCAAACCTTCCACAGTTTTATACTATTGATCCAATTCCACTCTTTACCACAAAAGCAATTCACCTGTGGATGCAGGACTTGTTACAAAAGTAACTGCCAGTTACACCATTCCTGATATGATGTCATAGTAAGTATTTTATGTGTACTACTAAACTCTAATTTCAACATAACCTCTACAGTATCTAATGATGTCCTTTTATTTTTGGTTAAATTTATTGTTGATTGAAAAATGACATAAAGCAAAAAGACAACTCAAGATACAAAAACAACAACTGTTCCACTAGAAAATGGTTAAGGTATCATTTAGTAATCTTCTCAAATACAAGGCAACAGTATTATAGAGACAGAAAAGACTCCAGATAACCAAATCTTACTCCCTCACTTTCCAAATAGACTTGAATAGAAAACATATTTCTGATGTCACTCATATTAAATGTAAAGATATTTAAAAATGTAAAAATGATTCCTTCTTTTATAAAAACTACCAATAGAATAATACAAAAAAGAAAAACCCTTGGTTTTATTTTATTTTCTGTATTGTAATAAACCATTGGACTAATTAATAGGACAAGAGCATAAACTATATTTTCTAAAATTCCACAGCAATTCCTCCCAAACATGGAAGGAAATTTGGAAGAATATAAAATTACAATTAACAAAAGCATTATAAACAGCTTACATTTTAAGTGGCAGTCAAATATAACCTTTTCAACCCTGAGATCATGGAAACTATACGTAACCAGTGCTGTTTGCAGCCCGGCCACCTCTCGTTTCCACGGGACAACAGCGACTAGCGCCACCCACGTGCACCACGCACTCCTCCTCACAGGCAGTGTCTCTGAGCCACCTTGCTCCTGGACAAAGAGCATTAATCTATATTCTTCCAGAGAGTTAAGGCTTTTTCCTTTTTTATTAGTTCCCCAAAGGGTTACTTCCTACTTAAAATGTGTTAAATCTGTCCTTTTTAAAAATTTTTTACCTTAATCCAAATCCTTAACAATTATACCTTTTCTATATAGGCATAAATGTCTCCTGACCGGCTTCTCCAACTACACATCTAATGGCTTTACTTATCCACTTCTCTGACCTCCCGTGACAAAACTCATCACCCTGCTTTCCTTATCAGCTTCAAAAGATTAATCCTGGGTTTCCCGGCTTGCTACTAGTTTCTGGCTGATCTTCCTCATCCTCTTACATATTCTTTTGCTTGAATAAAATCAACAGGTACATTTTCACCTAATCAAAGCATTTTTCTTGGTTGTTGTGGTAGTTACATGACTATATGTTTGTCAAAACACAGAACTTCACCCAAAAGGAGATTTTAAAGAATGCACATTTAAAAAATTGTTCAAAAAATATCTTCACTAAAACACCTCAGAAAGTTTTAATTAATGTTATATATCTCAGTATGATACACGACCTAGTGAAGAGACCTCAACTAATAGACAACTAACCACTGTCTTAAAACTATTTTGCTTCTGAAAAAATGAATCCCCTTGATATTTAACATCTAATTCTCTACTGTCGAACTGAGGATATACCACAGAACATCTAATTAAATCTTCTCAATCATCCTATTAGGAGGATCTAGCTTAGTTTTACCCAACTCCTGACTCTTGCACTATCTTCTACATGACACAACGTGAGCAACCGAGTTAGTAATTTATTACAGTGTAGGCAACAGCAGGGCTGGAAGGAGCTTTCCAGAAAAGCCTTGGAGTGCAATCTTTCAAAACCAAAGAACAAAAACACCACAGGCAAACTCATCAAAAAGTGCTGCACTGAAAAAGATGGCAAGAGGAAACAATAAATCAGTAATCTACTACTAAGTTTATATTAAACAAACAGATATAACCACGTACTCATACAATCAAAACATTTTAAGAGTCAGGATTTAAGAATAACCAATGCAATCTAACATGCTCATTTTTCTCTTTACTATAAACTTATTTTAAAATATACTAAAAATTGCTTACAAACCTGACATGGTACCAACTCCAATCACAAGACACTCTACAAGAGCATCAAGAGTGAACGTAGGGCCTAAAATTGCCATTCCACGAGCAATATTTTCCCTTACTTCATCCTGAAACACAGACCAAACATATCAATGAAGGTAAGGTAAAAAACAACTTTTAAAAATGTTAAAGAGCATGTTAGCGATCTAACTTACTATGCAAAGAATAAAATATACAATATGACAATGTAACAGGCATTCTAAATGCAAAGTACACCAACAAAATAATGGACTTAAAAGAAAAACATATACAGTACTGTTTTTCCTTTATACCCAGCAAGATATTTCTTGTAAAGATTCTTTTGAGGTAGAGCATTAATTCTGCCATTTAAGTCCCACACAATTAAATTTTACAGTATTTTATATTTTTGCTACCATTGATGAAAGTTCTTAGTTGCAAAAATTTTAAGAGCATGTTACTATTATGAAACCTAAATCATATTCTTCTTAAATCATATCCTTTCTCAAATGATCATAACTATTCATCAGACACACAATCAAGGCAGAAGTACATACTATTTTATACTCAGATACTTCATGGAATATTGTTAAAAATGTCAGATTCCTTAAAGAGACTAAAGAACACGAAGATAAAACTTTAGGTGGGAAATAACACCAGTGTTTTCAAAGGGCTTAGAAATAAATCTATCCTGAGGCATCTTTTTATTAGATCATATCCTGAGTTTCACTAGGTAGATACTCATATTTATCCGAAAGTCCAAAATGTAACCTTAATTTCTGAAAAGATTGCAAATTCCAGAGGCTATGGAATTATAATTGAGTTTTCAAATAAATGGGACAGTTCCTAGGACACTTAGGAAGACCAGTCGTAGGACTTTATAATTAAATTTACAATTATATGTGGGTCAAGATGGCGGTATAGGCAGACATGACTTGCCTCTTTGGACAACTTACATCAAAATTGCAAATAAAATTTAGAACAATCACTCAGAACCATCAGAAATCGAGCTGAATAAAAGTCTGACAACTACAGAATTAAAGAAACCACATCTATCCAGACCACGGGGGGACATAGAGGTAAAACAGAATGGTCCCACACCCACATGTGGTGGATAAAAATTGGGAAGGGATATCTCAAGAGCAGAGAGTTCCAGCCCCACACCAGGCCCCCCAGCCCAGGATTCCAGCACTGGGAAGATAAGTTCCCATAACTTCTGGCTGCAAAAACCAATGGGATTGAGTCTGTGGAAGAAACTGCTGGAACCCCAAGCAGTTCCTTTTACAGAATCCATACACAGACTCACCTATTCAGACTTACTCTCTCTAAGCTCCAGCACTGGGCTAGTAGGTTGAAAGATACCAGTGGCATACAGGAAGGAATTGAAGTGTCTGGTATCAAGGTGTGCAGAGGACACTGTCCTTTTTCTGGACCCTCCCCCAACACAGCTGGCAAGCTAGTGCATATCTGAAACTATCAACCTGACTAACACCCTTTGACCAGCCTTGGAGTTCTGCAGAGACTCCAACGCACCCAACTAATAGACTCACCCAAGCTGCTTTTGCATATGAATGGCTGGTCTTGGCTCATGTGGCATAACTTCTTAGATCTTATCAAATGGGCAATACCTGGCCTCAGTGAGCGCCAGGCCTGGCACTAGCAGCAGCCAGCCTAGATTCACAGCTTGGCTTTGCCTGGGAATCTTCAACCCCAGCACAAGTGGCAGCCATCTCAGATTGCTTTATAGCTCAGGCAGGGTGGCCCTCGGCAGAACACAGGTTGGGGCTTACCTTGGCCTGCATCACCCAGGAGACCCCAGGGCCAGCGCACCCAGCAGACAGCTATAGACCATGTTGGAATACTACCACCCTGCCCCTACACAGCTGATCCTCCACAGAGGGCACACGTTGGTGGTCAATAGTCACAGCCAATCCTTAGAGCTGACCGGCCTGGGTAAATCCCTCCCATTGATCTGCCAACAACAACCAAGACTCAACTATAATAGGAGGGTGAACGCAGCCCACACAAAGGGCACACCCTGAGTACCCACCTTGGGTAATAGGGTAAAGCCACTGGGTCCTATAGGACACCTACTACATTAGGCCACACTACCAAGACACGGAGTCAAAGCAGCTCTATCTAATACATAAAAACAGACACAGGGAGGCTGCCAAAATGAGGAGACAAAGAAACATGGCCCAAATGAAAGGACAGATCAAAACTCCAGAAAAAGAACTAAACGCAGTGGAGATAAGCAATCTATCACATGCAGAGTTCAAAGCACTGGTTATAAGGATGCTCAAGGAACTTAGTGAGGACCTCAGCAGCATAGAAAAGATTCAGTCAGAAATGAAGGATACAGTAATTGAAATAAAGAACAATTTTCAGGGACACAATAGAGTGGATGAAGCTGAGAATCAAATCAATGACTCGGAACATGAAGAAAAATGTATAAGCAGCTTCTGGAACAACCTCAAGAGATCCAACATTCACATCATAGGGGTGCCAGAAGAAGAGAAAGAACAAAAAATTGGAAATCTATTTGGAAAAAATAATGAAAGAAATCTTCCCTAATTTCATGAAGGGAATAGACATGCAAGTCTAGGAAGCACAGAGTCCCAGGTATGATGGATACAAAGAGGCCCACTCCAACACACACCATAATTAAAATGCCAAAGTTAAAGATAAAGAGAGAATCTTAAAAGCAACAAGAGCAAAGTAGTTAGTTATCTACAGGGGAGTTCCCATAAGACTGTCAGCTGATTTCTCAAAAGAAACTATACAGACTAGAAGGGACTGGCAAGAAATATTCAAAGTCATCAAAATCAGGGACCTCTGGCCAAGATTGCTTTACCCAGAGAAGCTATCATTTAGAATCAAAGGGCAGATAAAGAGCTTCCCAAACAAGAACAAACTCAAGAAGTTCATCATCACAGAACCATTATTATATGAAATGTTAAAGGGACTTATTTAAGAAAAAGAAGATCAAAACTATGAACAAGAAAATGACAAAAAATATGTATTTATCAAAATTGAATCTTTTCAATTAAACAAACTAAACAAACAAGAACAGAGACAGAATTATGGATATAATGACTGTTTTGATGGTTGCCAGATGGAAGGACAGTGTGGGGAAATGGGTGAAGAGGTGAGGGGATTAAGAAGTACAAACAGGTAGTTACAGAATAGCCATGGGGTGTAAAGTACAGTATAGGAAATGGAGCAGCCAAAGAACTTACACACATGACCCATGGACATGAAGAAAGGTGAGGGGACTGCCTGAGGGAGTGTGAGGTGATGGGTGGAGGGGGGCACAGGGGGAAAAATTAGGACAACTGTAATAGTGTAATCAATAAAATATAATTTTAAAAATAAAATAAAAGAAATTTACAACTATAAGCAATTCCTAAATCTTGGACTACAAAGAAACTCTATTATAAGCCTTCCTATTAATGTAAACAAATTGAACAAAAACAAGTGCTATTAATACATATGTCTTATAAATAATACCTGCGAGTTGGAGCTGAGGGCAAACTTTGCTAGTGCACTTGCTCTGGAAAGGTCAATCAAAAGAAGGAAAAAGGGCAAAGCTTCACTGGAAAAAAATCAAGATGATAAGGTACATTTAAGAGAGAAAAACATACGGCTTTAAAATTCTTTCTAAAACAAAACTTCCCCCTGCTTAATTCGTATGATTCTCTAGTGCATGTGCCTTTTCGCAGATCAAAAGGTCTACACCCTCTATTCCTCTCACACCCTCAAAGGTGTTAATATTTTAGTTGTTCAAAACATTTGTTAAAAATGTAAATATATTTATACAGAAACACCTTTTGATAATTTTACACCAAAATATCACTTAGTAAATAATGTCTCCCTGAATTAGCATGAGGAAAAAAGTAGAATATGCATACTTTTCTTTCATTTATCATTACTTGTGAGAGGATAAAGTAAACAACCTTACTGCAGAGTAAACTGGCAAAAATGGCACCCGAAAATTCTACTTACCGTACACAACCACTATCTCATTCCTAAAAATTTATCTTTAAGAAAATGACTATGAATATATGAATGAAAATTTATCTGCAAAGACATTCTTGTTATTAATGGAGGAAATTAAATAACCTAACAATCTAATTCTACATGATTAAATAAATAAACCACAATACATACATATGTAGCTATTAACACTAGGCAACCATGACAAATAATTTAGTTTAGCATTATGAACATACAAAAATGTTGATAAACTATTATTCGGCGAAAAGAAGTTATAAGCAGTATATATAGTATGATCTCAGAAGTTTTCTTGAAGTATTAAAAAAATGGCAGAGAATGTATACCAAAATGTTAACAGTTTTTAAAAATAGGTAAATGATTACATAAAAACTTCCCTCATATTTTCTAAAACTTCTGAAAATTTATATATTACAACTTTATAAGTTCTTAATATTGAAAATATATATATAAATGTATAATATATAAAATATTTCGAAAAAAGTATACCTATGCTTTCAATACTTACTTCAAGCCTGTCAATTCTTTATCTAAGAAATGAATGACAACTGTACTGAATACAAAACTTGAGAAAATTGTGAAGAGGCCAGCAATACCTAAAACAACAAAATTCAACAAACTGAAAATTTTCATCCTTTATTACACAAATAACAACATATAGTCCTATCAATATTCTGAAATATTATTTTCTCCAGATTCTTAAGGTCTCAAATCAGTGTCTCACTCCCAATAATGACAAAGTGAACTACTGAATGCATGCAGCACACTGTAAGCAATACACACATTTCCACACATGTGATTTGAATAGACAGGTATATAGCCACAGCAAATAAAAAAATCTGATGGCACACAAAAGTCAAATGTATAGTCCTGATGGGTGTGGCTAGTGGATTGGGCGTCTTCCCACAAACTCAAGGTCGCCAGTTCAATTTCTGGCCAGGGCACATGCCTGGGTTATGAGCCCAATCCGGTTGGGGTGTGTGAGAGGCAATCAATTGATGTTTCTCTCCTCTTTCTCCCTCCCTTCCTCTCTCTCTAAAAATAAATAAATAAAATATCTTTTTAAAAAGAAGTTAAATATATAAAATGATTACCCAAAATATATTTTGATCCAAGTTGACGCAAATTCTGGAATTGGAAGTAAATATACAGGATTGCTATGCATCGCGTTATTGTCAGAATTATAATGTCACTGCTCAAAACATCCTATTGGGAAAGACAGAAAAAACATCACAATAGTTATAGCTTTTAAAAGAAGCAATCAAAAATAAAAATGTTTATTTTGTATGCATCATCAGTTTACATATTATGATAATATAAATGTAGGCATAATTCAAGTCAAGTAAAAATATTAAATATGCATATCAAAAATTAAATCCAATTTTTATACAACCTATTGTTGAAGCCAATCACTCCCTGTTAATTATAAAAACTATATTTCTCAAGTAGAGTCAATTACACTCATTTTAGTAGAAAAAGGCAAGTGTTTCTAGTGCATTTCCATACTATATAAATAAATGAAAATTTGAAGTAAATTTATAAATACTAAAATATTTTAGTCATAACTTTTTTTGTTATATGGGCTCTAAATAAAAATACTCTTTAGAAACTGAAAATGTAATTTGCTTGAGCTAATATTAAATTAATTTCACGAACCTCTTCAAACTTTGGACACTCATAATTCCAACCACAGATCTTATTGTTGCCAGTAAACATGTTCATGGACATCATACAGATGGTCAGTGTCACTGTCCCCACTATGACTTCCCAGGGGTGGGAGGCCACAAAGAGGCCATGTATTCGGAAAAGTCTTGACAACATTGTTAACTACAGAATCCTTGGATCCTGGAAGGAATACCAAGTGTGAACAATTAGTATACAGCTCACTGTATTTTTAGGAAAAAAATGCTGTAAACCCTGCTATATTATGCACAGTGTCTTGTACATATGAATAACGCTATTTGATAGTGCTCCTTATAATTTTGGAAAATAATTATAAAATCAAAATAAGTGTTATTACTTGTTTACTTACAACACTTACATCCTCTATTATTCATTAGCAACCACCTTAAAAGCAGGTATTCTTATAAATTTTATGAATTCAGGCATTTAAAATCAAACCAAATAAATATCTCAGCCCTTGATATTATCCAAGCTAAGGAAGAAAGCAATAAAACAGAAAGTCAGAAACAACTATTCATATTGCTTTTCTAATTACCCTGATATAAAATGTATACAAGCACCCTCTTCATTCTCCACATTCCAGCTATGCAAAAAGTAAATACCAAAGAATCTACTCTTTGACACCTATAAATTATCTTAGTTTATAAAGCTCCTCAAGGGAGCGGCCCATTACACTTTAACATCCACCCAACATATGGTGTAATGTCACCAGCCAAATGACGTTTAATAAACTTTCTTAATGTTGCCATCACCAGAGAAAAGCCTTTTCCCAAACTTTTACTGCTCATCAAACACTAGAGCATTACTGGAAGAAAAAGATGGCTAACCCAAGTAGGTGTCTGTAGCATCCAAAAATTCCCTACTGAACATATAGTAACTTTGATCTAGACTACTATGACTAAAGTTCCCCATGTTTGCTAAGTAATAACAATGAATTTGATATTCTGGTTTTTTAAAAATCAAATACAGTCACTGATCCCTAACATAAGAACTTGCAATTCTTACTTCTTCCTCTAAAATTAATGCTTATGATAAAGCACATAAACTACCCATAAAAATCAATTAAGATTTAAAAAGTTGACACACTAGCACACTAACAAGAATTCAAATGAATCTCACATTTATGACAATATCTAAGAAGGTGATTTATTCATTGAAGACAGAAAGCAAAAAGGGAACAAACTGAGGTAAAGAAAGCATTAATCTAGCTAAAGGGACCAAAAGCAACCAAAGCAATAACCTCTCACTGCATTCCTCTATGTTCTTTATATTTCAACCATACAAGGCCACCAGCCAGGTATCTGGTTTTCAAAGTTCTGGCCACTGGGTCAATTAGATTATGAAATCAATTTTGAATCAGGAAAAGAAAACATTTTTTAATAAAATAAAATAGGAAAATAGCTGTGGGTAAGAAATTACTTCTTGAAACTTTGTTTCATGAAACTATACGTACGTGATTGTGTGTATATAACATGTACACACACCCTCCACAAATATTTCATACTATGGGCCTCCATACTAAACAGCTGGCAGTCACTAAGGTATATAAACGTGCCATGCATCTGCCTGTGTTTATTCATGCTTTTTCAACCTTTCCCCCCAGTCTTACTCTTTCATCCTCAGCACTTCCACTCATATATAGCAGTTGCTCAACAAATACCTGCTTAATTAAAAATATATTCTTAAACAGTAGCATGCATTTTATTGGCACATCCTGAGACAGACCAGAAGATTACTTTTTTAAAAAATCCTCACCCTCAGATATGTTTATTGATTTTAGAGAGAAAAGTGGGGGGAGATATCGATGTGAGAGAGAAACACTGATCAGTTGCCTCCTGTATACACCTTGACGAGAAATTGAACCTGCAACCTAGGTATGTGCCCTGTCAGGGGACCAAATTCACCTTTTGGTGTATGGGACAATGCTCCAACAAACTGGGCCACCCAGCCAGGACAAGATTACTTTTTTTTTTTTAAGTCACCAAAATATAAAGATAACCCTAACCCCCTTCTCGTTCCCCAATTAAAGACTGAATGCAGAGCATTCAGGGAATATTAAAGGGAGATGAGGTACGGAAGAGAGGCAACATTTTATATATCAGTAGTATTCTGGAAAATAAACAGTAACAAAAATACTTTCTATTAAGTTAGCAGGGACTTGGCCTTAAAGTATTGGAGAGTATTAATCATATCTTAGACTTGAACCCTACTTCATTACAACCAAAAGCCTCACAGAAGACTACCTCTGTCACATAATTTTTTTCTTGTATTAAAAAATAACACAAAACAAAACAAAACCCCCCTACAAACCTGACTAAAGAATCAAATGAGGTCAATGTTCCAGAAAATGAGTTAAAAACACATTTCAAAACTAGGTTAAAATGATTTCTAACACGTCCTCTCCCAAAACCCCTCAATTTTAGTTAATCCCTATTGAGTCAACATATCCTTCACTATTAAAAAATTAATTCAGTTGAATTAAAATCTGAGCTGCTAGCATACAGGTACCCCAATTTGATCACATATCAGTTTAGCATTATTAACCTATAATTATATATTAGGCACATTATATTTTCCCTCAAAAAGATTTCATGGTAGCACTTTCAATTCTGTGATCCTGTGAACTATACCCAAGGCTCAGAGAATCTGACTTATTTGGAAACACAAACTAAGTAAAGGAATGCACAAAGGCGCATCAAAAATAATAGCTGTAAACTCATTTCTCATGAGCAAGCACTCTCCACATTTCTCTGTGATTATGCTGCAAAGCATTTAAATGTCATAGACTCAAATCCTCCACCTTCATCAGCAGCTGTAAGTGGCACTGGCAGGCTACAGGAGGGCTCATGCAAATTCAATCAGCAGTTATTTATGCCATGCTGCAATAAAAATAAAATTTACTTTAAAAATCAAGTTAAACGGGCAATGTATGCCTTGCTTATTCAGAATGAAGTATGATATAAACATTTCACAAGACTTTTCAAAAGAATGGATAATTTAAATACAATAGAATCCTCAAACTCTAATCCAGTATGCTATAAAAACCACCTACCATGGCTGATTGCAGAAAAGGATGCTTTCACATCCTACTCTAATTCTTCCCTTTGACTCAGCACCCTTCCTATGCTACACATTCCAGTATTTGATTAAACACTTGTTTACAATGCTCTCAAATTAATTGCCATGTATATTCTATTAATTGAAGGCAAGCACCTTGCCTTATGCTGAGCCATTTTTAATTCCAACAGAATTTAACATCTTTTGTTCAACCTAGCATCCCAGGGAAAAGATAATTTCTTGCACTGAAAATCAGGAAACCTGGATTCTACATCCAATTCTATTACATGCTACCTGTTTGTAAGTCACATCTCTTTTTAATTCACTTATAAAGCTACAGCTCCAAAGTTTTGACAAAAGTATTAAGTGGAACTATACGAAACTACTATTTTTGTAGGTAAGAAAAATAGCCAAATTTCAAATACCATCAATTTCATATGGGTAAAAGGACATCCACATATAGGATGAGGCCAAAGTAGATTTATGCAAGTTTTTATTTCTGTATTACTATTTATCATACGCAAGATATGATAAATAGTAATTTAGTTGTGAGTACGCAAGAGTTTATTCTTGTATTACTATTTATCATTGTGCTATTTTCCAAAAGAACTATAAACTATAAACCTGCTTTTGCCGCACCCTGTAGATGTGATTATCCATGGTCTATAAACTACATCATACAAGATTAAAAAGAGCAAACACAGCCATCTCCATACAAACTTTATCTTGAAATAAATAATGATGTAACCTCCGAACAATTTTTTAAACCTTCATATTACTAATCCCCATTTGTTCTTGCTGGCAAGTTTATCATAAATTCTGGAAAGACACTACAACAAAGCAGGACTTAAAATCCAATCTATGTACACTCCAATGTACACTAGGCCTTTGCCACATCACCTCTAAATTATAAAATGTCTGTGTTTGGAGTGAAAAATAAATTCACAAGCAAACAAAAAATACATTCTCTACATTGTGAGATGCTGACATTATTTAGCATGGCCCGGAAACAAATGTTTCCTATAACTTTTCGGCACCGAGTCTAAGAAGGCATGTCCTCAAGTCCTGAAACATTTCAACAGACCACTTAAGATGGAGTACACATCAACTTTCTCCTACCGCAGAAATTGCTCGATATTTGAACCTCCAAGTAGGTTTTTCCTAACTAAAACCAAGTAATTCCAAAAAACCTTAAGTTCTGGACTAAAGGACATCACCACCAAAGAAACTACACCCCCTACAAAAAAAGAAAGAAAAGAAAAAGAAAAAGAATCCTTTAAGTTCCTGGGCGACTCCCTACATTGGGCTCCGCATCCTTTCAATCCGTTTCTCCTGGCCATCACCGGACCCAGCTACGCAGATCCACGGTTTTCTCACGGCTCTGAGTGAGTTAGTAGCATCATTTACAGACCTCTTCCACATCACTTTAAAGAAAGGTGCTGACGAACAGCACCGCCTGGGCGTGGACGACTGCACAGAAAGGACCTTCTCGGGGAGCTGCGGCTGGGTCATGCTCCAGTCCCCCCGAGTACTTCTCGAAACCAGGGTCCTCCAAAATCACCCCACGGGGACCCTTTCCGCCCAGATCGCGCAGCCAGCACTGTTTAGATCGAACAGGGCCGGCAAAGGCTGCTTCACTCCACCGCCCACCGCTCAGGCCCAGCCTAGCTCCTAGGCTCCCCCGGCATTGGTGTCAGCCACCTCTCCGCCGGCAGCGCATCAGGAACGTCAAACCGAACTCCCTGTGGGACCGGGCTGCCACACCCGCAAATCCACCACCGCAGCTCCCGCCAGGTCCTCAGGAGATGCCTGCTGCCCTTTCCCAAGGCCTAGTGGAGATTGAGAACCGCCGCCAACACAGCCCAAATCCCGCTGCCACCCACCACTGCCCGGCTCCCGCCGACCGATTCCCCTTCGCGGCCACTGCCCGCCTCACCTCCTGATCTCACTAGAGGTCACCGAACACCGGCACCGCCGGCGCTCCCCCTGTCTCCAGTCAACAGAGACGCCGAGCGGAAGGAACCTTCAGCTGACGCACTCTTGGAGCCAGCCGAGCCTGAGACCAATGAGAAAGGATCGTCCGATCGTATAGCCAATCATCTGGAGGCTACTCGGCCTGGTGGCGCTACGTCACGAACGGTCGCCTTAACAACCTCTCGTAGCTCTCACCCTCGCAGAGATCAGGCACCGCACCATCTCTCACCATGGCTCGGCCAACCAATAGCGAGTCGAGTACAAGCACTAGGGCCTGCCTATTGGTCAAAGAGCCGAGAGGCGCAAGCCTCGAAGCTGCCCCGGCGAAGATGGGTGGAGTAATTCAGGTGGAGTATGCTATAGCTCAGGATCTGACCTGTGTCATCCTGGCATTGAGAGTACTATGAGAAGAAATAGCGAAGTGTGAAGATAAACGCAGGTCAGGCTGACAATAGAAAGCTGCATTACTTAGAAGGGAGAGATGGAAGGAAGTGGAGGTGGCCCTGAAAAAAGGGATATAAAAAGGGGAAGATGGCAGCGAGGTGCAACCCAAACCTCAAATTTACCAATATCCACAACCTAAACCAACATCTTGCTGGGACTTAACCATTCGTGTAAAGACTCAGTCATTGACTAGTCTCTTGGTCTCTCTCCCCACCCCGCCACATCCCCTGCTAGTGTGACGCTGTAGTCACGTACTGTCAATTCTCTATAAAAAGTGCCTCTCCCTCGTCTTTGCATTTCCTCTGCCCGCCCTCTACTGCAGGCCTTTATTATCTCTTACCTGAAATAGTGCAATAGCCTCTCCTAACTGGTCTCTCCACTCCTGGCCCTTCCACCTTCCAATCTTATTACAGTGTCCCATAGGCCTGCCTCCAAACCATCAAGGGTTACCCATTGTCTGCTAGGTTGAAGTAACTGGCACCACCAGTATGGCCCCACCCACATTTCTTGCGTATCTCTCACTGTTTCCCTGTATCAAGCCTACATTTCTGCCAGAAGAGTCACACTCAGAGCCTTTTTTTCTCCCTGCATATGATTCTATGTTTGTTATGGATATGTCTATGCATTTTAATTGTTGAAATCTTAACTATCCTTCAAGGACCATTTCATATGCCACCTCATTTCCTGATTTCCTCAAACACACTCCATCTTTCCCTACTTTGAACACCGATAACATTCTGTGACTTGTCTTATTGTCTTATGTGGAAATTTATTAAGAACAGGAATTGTAATCCATTCGATTTTTGAAGCCGTGTGTTTTGAAACACAGCACCTAGGAAATAGTATATATACACACAGTGGGAGTTTTGACTATTGTATTGATAAATTCTTATAATCCTTATAAAATAAACATTATCTCCAATTACCAAAAAATATGGTTGATTAAGCAACTTGCTGTAGATCACACAGATAAAATTGGAGAAAAACTAGGATTTGAATCCAAATCTGAAACTTACCCTGGTTCTACAATACTCCACTGCTTCAGTATGAGACCTTTATTCATATCTTTTTACCAGATACTTTTGGAATGCCCATTAATGTGAAATGCACCATACTTGACACTGAGATAATAATGACAAATATGAAAACCACCTTTATGAATCTTACATCCCTTCACAAAATACATGATCATTAAATACTTGTTGAATTGATTACCATGAAAGGAGCTTTCACAGTGAAAAAGACCAAGGTGAACGAACTAAAGATTGCAATATTCTATTATTGATCTTATCCAAAGAAAGAAGAAAAGAAAGATCTGTAAGTACTAAAAGCCTAGAAAATGTGTCATACTTTTAATGTTCCTAGAAGTTTAAAGGGCCAGACATCTCAGAATCAGAGTCACAGAATATACAAATGCTTACTAATATAAATTCAAATAAGGATTATGAAGGTGTTTCCACAAAAGCCTTAGAACAAAATTTGGAAACTTTTATTCCTAAACTTTGCTTAATTGAGAACTCCAGTAAACATAAAAGTAAGCAATAAATAAATTTTAATTGTTCTTAAAACAACTTCTATATAATTTCCAAAATGTATTTCAAAAGAATCTTTTTTGCACTTAACTAATAATTTGTATTTAATGATAAATCACAAAATTTGGCCTGGACACGATATACAGGGGTAAGTAAGGGGTGGGGCCAACAGAATCTATGTGTTTTCTTCTCCAGTGGGTTTATCCTTAGAGCAAAGAGTTTATAAAAGTATAATTTTAAGAGCCTCTCCTAAAGTAATGAATGACCCACCCTGCAGCCTTACATTGCCCTTAGCATTTACACTTGTATAAATGCGTTAGACCTCCAACCTTCATTTTCCTTCTTTTTGTTGTCAAGGATCCTACTTTAAGAAGGGAAATTGCAACAATAACAATAATAAATAAGACTTATTTGCTGTTCCTATGTACCAGCCCCTTTCCTAAGTGCTTTATTTATATTTACTCCTTTAATTCTCATAACAGTTCCATGAGGAAAGCATTTATAGCATCTGTATTTTACAAATGATGAAGCGACAGAAACAGAGAAATTAAGCAACCTACCTAAATTCACACAGCTTGGAAGTGGCAGAGCTGGAATATGAACTTTGAAATGTGGCTCCTAGACATGCTCTAAACTACTCCACTGTACCATCTTTTTGCATTAGCATAATATGCAATGCTTTATATTAGCACATATCAGGATGATTTAATCTTCTGATCCTCCATTGTAAAAAACTTTCATAATATCAACAAAGAGTTTGACTTATTTATTTTACATTCACAGCTCCCAGCTGTGCTCAAATTTATATCTTCCAGTCTTGATAGTTTTCTCTCTTTTTCTGGCACAATCTTTCTTTTATTTATTTTTTATTTCATGGATAATATTTTTAACTAGTGTATTTCAAGCAATTAATTGGTCACTTAGCTTTTGGCAGATACTGTGATTAATTATCATGCCCCGCTCAAGGTCAAAAAATATTCACTGAGAACCTACTCTGTGCTAGTCAAATGGCTAGGCACTCAAGGTACATAGTTAAATAAGAAAACTTACATGACTAGATCTTTTCCAGATAATATGGTAAGTGTTCTGAGTGAGGTGTGCAGAGGGTCCACTGAGAAAAGGGATCATGGAGTTTGGAGGGTGGTATGTTTTGAACAACAGGAGGAAGTGCTTCGGAAAAAGGCTATTCCAGCTACTAGAGCCCAGATTGTGAAATGAGAATGGGGGTAATGTAGATACAGGAGCAGAGAAGTTAATTACGCAGAAATCTTAAAGTACCATAGAATGTGAGAGATCTAAACGGCGAGGAACGCCTGAGTAGGCTGGCAATGGTCCCAAGTTTCTACTGGTGACATCTCACATGGGCTAAAAGTCTTGCCATTCCCCTTCTTTTTGCTTTAGTAACAAAACTTAAAATTCTGCTTCTTCTTGTTCCTAAAACTTTCTTAACTGAAATCGGTAGCTGGAGCCTCTCTTGAAGTTAGAAGCAAAGGTCTCTACAGGAGGTGGTACATACAGTGAAAGATTTCTTATGTCCACTGGAATTGCTTTCACTGTTTAACTGTGCTTTTGTTTTCTTCTTCATAGTTCCCTATTTCCTCTCTTTAGGATTTTCCTCAGCTTTGTAAAATCAGCTGGGGAGTAGGTATGAGCTGTACTGGAATGCATTTTTTTTCTTTTAAGGGGATTTAATCTCCTCAGGAAAAAAGAATGCTCGCACAACATAGAAACAGCCTCTCTATAATGGGAAGTGAGTGTCCATCCCTAAGATTCTCAGGGATTCTTGGCTAAGGTGGCTTGTTCCCAAAGGAGTCAATGAAAGACCAGAAAAGGAGGTAAAGAAAAAATTCTGACCCAAGTACGAGCACTACTTTTTTTCTCTCAATAGCAAACCTGGTCCTGGGTCTCAGTCGATAAGAGTGAAGTGAGCCGTTTAATACAAGGCTGGATCCAGCTCAGTTGTCAAGTACAAATTCCCTTCTTCCATTTGCTTTCATTCTCCCAGTTCCAACTTCTCCCTCTAGCTTTGTTTAGCTCCCAGCTGAGACCAGAGAAAATTATAATTGGCAGGGTGGTGGTAAGGTCTGAGGAAGCTTAGAAGAAGGTAAGATTTTGCCATCAAAAGTGAGAGAAAACAAAGAAGGAAAATGGCCCAAGGGGGCTCTCCTTAGCTTTCTTGAGCAGACCCACTGAAGCAGAAGCCAAAGACCAATTCCCCAAGACTGCACACCATAGGCAATCTTTTAATACAGAAGAACTGTCACTTACAGGTAAAAGTAGCCCAAACAGGGTATAGGACTCTAACTCTATCTGCTACAGATTGCAGTGAACTTGGCTACGAGTAACAGAAAACCTAAACTAAATGTGGCTTAAACAAGGTAAGGGTTTCTTTCTTTCTTGGATAAAGGAAACTGGAGATAGGCAGTTTAGGATTAGCATGGTAGCCCAGGATGCTCTCAAGTTCCACTATCTCTGTTCCACTATCCTCCGCATGTGTCTTCTCCACTCAGGGTCACCTTATTGTCCAAGATGGCCTCTGAAGCTCCTGCCTTCATATCTGCTTTTCAATCTTTCCGAAAATAAAAAAAGAATAAAAGGGCAAAAAAGGGCCCTTTCCAGCTGAGTCAGCTCCCTTCTCATAGTTTATTTTCTAAAGTCCAGAAGTACAAGGCTGTACCTAGCAACATGGGAGCCGGGGAATGTGTTCTTTATTTTTGGCAACAATGGGTCCAGCCTAAAACTAAAGAAAAGCTCTCACTTATATATCTTCCATGGTGTCCCCATACTGGGTGAGCACAAAATAAGTACCCAATACAGTTGTTGATCACTTTATTCAAAAACAGGAAATAATCTTACTGTCAAGATTTTTAGGGACATAAACCTGAGATCAAAGATCTGTATTTCATAAACATTAGCTTGGAAGTCTCATTAACACCTAGACTTGACTTACCTAAATTCACCAAAAATATATAATGTTATAAATGGTCCAACATAAGGAAGCCATCTGGGAAACTAGCAAAGTGGGCTGGTTTTTAGAATAAAGGGCTTTCTTGATCTTACTCATTGCTCCATCTCCAACACCTGTAACATTAAATGCATGAGTTACAGCAACTTCCCACCAGACTGTGGTCTTGATTTCCTCATAATACAGATACGATGCTTATTCCTCTGCATTTTTAATACCTGGCATGATCTCAATTGCCTCCTCTTGCTCTGAAATTTGTTAGGCCTATGAGTTTTGCCTCCCTGGAAAGGTTTCCAGCTCCTTCCACATTTGTCTCAGCAGGACTGAACTAACAATACAGTTACTGCCCTGACCAGTGTGACTCAGTTGGGAGGTCATCCCAGAATTCCTGGTTGGAGCACAAGCCTAGATTGCGGGTTCGGTCCCTGGTCAGTCTGTGTAGTAGAGATGGCCAATCAGTGTTTCTCTCTTACATCCACGTTTCTCCTCCTCTCTTTCTCCCTCCCTCCCCCTCTCTAAAATAAAATAATAAAATAAAATAAAATAAATAAAATAAAATAAAATAAATATATAAAATAAAGAGACAATTATTGATGCCTCTAAAGCCCATGTCTTTGGAGGCTCAGCAAGCATAATAAGTCTTCTGGCTTTGGCTCATCTCTAAAATATTTTTTACTTTCACTTTGCACTTTATAACCTTTGAGTAACTTGTTATTACAATGACAAGTTACTTCGTTGTTACTTCTTTTTTTTCTTTTTCTTTTTCTTTGAATATATTTTATTGATTATGCTATTACAGTTATCCCATTTCTCCCCCATCATTCCCCCCCACCCTGCACACTCCCTCCCACCCACATTCGCCTGCTTTAGTTCATGTCCATGTGTCATAAGTTCTTTAGATTTTACATTTCCCACACTATTCTTGCCCTCCCCCTGTCTATTTTCTACCTACCATCTATGCTACTTATTCTCTGCACCTTTCCCCCTCTTTCCTCCTCCTACTCCCCTGTTGCTAATCCTCCATGTGATCTCCATTTCTGTGTTTCTGTTCCTATTCTAGCTGTTTGCTTAGTTTGCTTTTGTTTTAGGTGTGGTTGTTAATATCTGTGAGTTTGCTGTCTGTTTACTGTCATATTTTTGATATTCTTTTTCTTAGATAAGTTCCTTTAACATTTCATATAATAAGGGCTTGGTGATGATGAACTCCTTGAACTTGACCTTATCTGAGAAGAACTTTATCTGCCCTTCCATTCTAAATAACAGCTTTGTTGGATAGAGCAATCTTGGATGTAAGCCCTTGCCTTTCATGACTTGGAATACTTCTTTCCAGCCCCTTCTTGCCTACAAGGTCCCTTTTGAGAAATCAGCTGC
>PVKU01001743.1:226729-274248 GCA_004027475.1 Anoura caudifer
ATGGGAACTCCTTTGTAGGTGACTGTGCCCTTATCCCTTGCTGCTTCTAGAATTCTCTCCTTCATTTTAATCTTGGCTAATGTAATTATGATGTGCCTTGGTGTGTTCCTCCTTGGGTCCACCTTCTTTGGGACTCTCTGAGCTTCCTGGACTTCCTGGAAGTCTATTTCCTTTGCCAGATTGGGGAAGTTCTCCTTCATTATTTGTTCAAATAAGTTTTCCACTTGTTGCTCTTCCTCTTCCCCTTCTGGTACCCCTATAATTCGGATGTTGGGACGTTTAAAGATGTCCTGGAGGTTCCTAAGCCTCTCCTCATTTTTTTTGAATTCTTGTTTCTTCATTTTTTTCTGTTTGGTTGTTTCTTTCTTCCTCCTGGTCCACTCCATTGATTCGAGTCCCAGTTTTCCTCCCATCACTATTGGTTCCCTGTGCATTTTTCTTCATTTCACTTAGTATAGCCTTCATTTTTTTCATCTAATTTGTGAGCAAAATCAACCAGGTATATGAGCATCCTGATCACCAGGGCTTTGAACTGTGCATCTGATGGTTGGCTATCTCTTGTTCACTTAGATGAATTGGCTCTGGGGCTTTGATCTGTTCTCCTGTTTGAGCCATTTTTGGATTTTTTTGGGGGGTGTGTGGTTGCAGCTGTTATGTAGTAAGGGGTGGAGCCTTAGGTGTTCTCCAGGGTGGGGCAGCCCAGTTGCTGGGTAGTGACACTGTATGTGGGGGCGGGGTCTGAGAGGGAGCAATGGCACTTGCTCCACTGTCTTGGATTCCAGTCCCTCCGCCACTTCCCTTTCACCTGGATTATCTGTGTGTGAATGTGGGACCACCTGGTCATCCAGCTGCCTTGCACAGCCTCACTGAGTCTGCATTGTTGCCACTCCATGCCCGGGGTCCAGTAGCTGCTGCATGTGCACCTGGGATCTGCCAGCCACTGCTGCCTGCTCGCCCGGGTCAACCAACCTCCACTTTTTCCTGCCATGACTCCGCCCCTCTTACCAGTCTGGATGAATGGTTGTTGGACTTCCATACAGTTCAATTTTCTATCAGTTCTCGTAGTTTTCTTATTTCTAAATCTTTGTTGTCTTTAATTTTGGTTGTGCGAGGAGGCACAGTGTGTCCACCTATGCCTCCATCTTGGCTGGAAGTCCTGTTGTTACTTCTTGTAACTTCAATGACAGCATGTTCCTAGCAGGGTGCTAACATCCCTAACTTATTTTCCCTTCTCATGGGCAGTGAAAGGGATTAGTAAACTACCCACCTTTCTCAAGACAGGCATTGCTAAGGTCTCTTTGCTTCCTGCAGAAATATAGGCTGCTCATCTTTTCCAAGGGAGAACATAGAACATCTTTGAGGACTCTGTTTAATACCTGTTTGTGCAGAACTCCCATGTTCTTGTTTTTTTAAAAAAAATATGTGTCACTATAAATAATTTAGGAAGAAATTTGACCCACATACCCCAAGGAAATTGTAATTTATGTCACTGTGGGCTAATAATTTTTGCCTTAAAGAAGGTAATGAAAGCATTCAGGACAACCCCTCTCTTGTCCAGCCCTTTATTGAAACAATTACTCTGGGAACTCTGTCGGGGCTTGGCTGTGGGCTGTGGGCAAAATCATGTGCCTCTACCCCATTCCTTGCCAAGGGAACTATCTTTCTTTTGGAATCTAGGACTGAGTGGACCACCGATAATCCCAATTTTGGTAAAGAGCTCAAGCCATGTATTCTAATATTTGACCATTGCTTGCCATTGTATTTCATAGGGGATAAAGGGAGAATGAAACTGTTCGGCTCGTCTGTCTTGAGGTGCCCTTCTCATTCCAATAGAAAAGAAAAAGATAGAAGTACAGGCTGGCACAGAGAAGGAAGATACCCTGATATTGGCAGGCCTTAAATATAGCAGAAGCTCTCCTTTTCCCCCTGTTGCTGCATAAGTGTTAGGGACCACTCTGTTTGGTTTCTGAGACTGTAGCCCAGTGACAGCAAGCCCTGAAAGGGGCTAGTAAGTCTCCCTGGAAAACCAGGCAAAAATGCAGGTGGCAGGCATGACCTGACTCTAACACCTAGGGTTCCCATGGGAATCAGGCCTGATAAATACATTGTATCCTTTGAAGCTTGCTTTGCTTAGTGTAGCCCTATCCATATAAATCAGATGTTTAAGTTCAAGGCATGAGGAGTAAACTCCTTCTCTCATGAAACACATCTTAAAGACCCTCTGGCATCAGCATGACTAACAGACCCTGATCTGTGACAAATCTCTGTGTTCCTTTAATTGTTATCTATAGGTAATACCTGTTTTTGTATGACTATAGCCTTTTGACATTGATTGATGAGCTATGCATGTATGCTGTGTACACCTACACACACCATTCCCAATAAAAACCGTCTGGGAGAAGGGCTCAGGCATTCTCCACTAGAGGGAATTTCCACCCCCTTTCCTGCCAGAACAGCAAGATTGTGTGTGGGATGACTTATTTCTCATCCATGGAAGACAGGAGGATTCAGCAGGCCGGAGTTAATTCCACACATAAGTATGATAGTCTTACTTTTTCCTGGTCCACTCTTCTTTTCAAGCAAGCTGAACTGAGTCTAAAACTTCAACCTGTTTCTTCCATTGATCCTGTTACTTTTTTTTTCATGAGTAGGACCATATTGGTTTGGGTTCTCCCCAAGGTAAAGACTGAGATAAGAACTGGGATGCAATAGCATATCTCAGGGACGACACCAGAGAGTCAGAATGTGAATGCAAAGTGTAACAGGGAGGAAGGAAAAGTGAATGTACGGTTATTACTATTGTGGGGAACTAAGCTCAATCTTGCTGGAGACCCACTGAAGAACCCTACAGGAAGCACCTGTGAAGGATGGCAGGGGTGAGGTGTGACCACTTATCTACCAGCTCCAGCCACTCTTTGGTTGAGAAATGCCTGCTGGGGCATACTTCCAGCTGCATGTGTGTAAGGGCTGATAAACAGAGGCTTTGGAAAAGCCCAGAGGCAAAAAAGAGTTGAAAGACTTGATGGTAGGCACTTGAGAGGGGAAGGCTGCAGTCTGCCAGGAGCAGTCTGCCTCACTTGGCAGGTTAAGGTAATGAACACATGAGCAGAAGATGTGGCAAAGGGTAGCTTTCTGCTGTGAGGACTGTATTATGGGTCACTACAGCAGCCTTTTTAGTCCTTTGCCTTTCCCATTGGGCCTATTTTAATTACACACCTTAAACAGTTTTAGAAGCTGGCCCTGTTCCACTTGGAACTTTTATAATGCCTTGCCAGTGCCTGGGCAGTAGTGTTCCCCACACTAACTGTATTCTAAAGACCTCTTATTTTCTCAGTCTGGGTGTCCTTGGCCTCTGAGTAGAACTGGTTCTCATAACTGGTGGCCATCAACATTTTTAAGGTTATAAATACTCTAGTTTACACCTGGAAAGTGATCAATATACATTTGTTGATGATTGTAACAATAGTGAAAACCTGACTGATAAATACTGTTAGGAATTTGTCTGGTCAAATGAAGTCAACAAATGTTTCTTGCAAAAAGTATTTCAAAGAAAGGATGAGAAAGCTGGTGGGGAGTTAGGTAGAAATTCAAGAAGCTGATACATGCAGGTGGAGTTACAGTGTTTCTGATATCTAAAAATCTCATGTTTGTCAGACAGAAGAGGCATCTTATTTGTTAGGATCTAAAGTCAGTGTAAAAAAAGGAACTCCACCAGGATCTCAAGGTAGGGAGGGAAAATGTCAGAATCAAAAGTATTCTTGAAATCTCTTTGTAGTTCATAAAAATAGTGTGCATATTTTATTTTTACATTGACAGAAATTCCTATGCATACCATGTTTTGAGACCCCTGACAGAAGAGCTTGTCTATAGATACTTGAGCATTCCAACATTCCTATCCATAAGATTTAACTATTAAATTCTAAAATGAGTGGGAGTTAGGCAGCAAATGCTAGCATGTTCCTGCTTGCCTACAAGGTTGCTCTAATCCAGCAATTTTCAACCCATGAGCCACAGAATTTTTAAAACATGCAATACCTGACTATTTAGTCAGGGGCACTGATCTTCCCCCCTTAGATTATCAAATTAAAAAAAATTGCAACAGCCAAAGCAATATAGCTGTCCAGTGTGAATGAATCAAAATTATATCTATTTTTTGTCAGATCGGCAAAAAATATATTTTTGAGTATGCTTCAGAATTTGAGTAATTATTTTATGTGTGCCATGACTGGAAACGTTGAAAATTGATGCTCTAATCTATGCCACTGTTATTCCTCTCTATGCTATTACATTTGAAATGTGCTTCTTGTTAAGACTATTAGTCCATTATTTGTGACATAATGGCACAAATAATGCCCCTTTTTTATTACAAAATCATAGTCATGTAATTCTGTAACATAACAATATCACACTCAAGCACACCATATGACATTTTAGGTGCAATGTTCAAATTAAAACTATAAGTTATTACACCCATATTATTACCTTACCAACCGCACTTATACAGGTGTTACTTCTGCTGGACCATGTGTTTAGCAACTTTTTTCTTCCAGTTTGTCTTTTGATTTGGGTTCTGGTGATTTTTGCTGCACCAGAATTTTTTTTAATGTAGTTTTTTATTACATCTGGATTTTGAATTATAGTTCAAAAGCCTTGCCCACACCAAGGTTATAAAGGAATTCATCTGTATTTTCTTTTAGTACTTGTTTGGTTTTGCTCTTTGCATTGAGATCTCTGATCTTTGGACTTGGTGGAATGTGAGGTGTAGATCCAATTTAATCTTTTGACCAGTGGTTGTATTCTCGACAGCCACACACCTATGGGCTCTTTCTTAGGGTGACTCACTTCTGCATATAGTGAATCATATTAGGTTTACTATGCCTTAGTTCCATGTGTACTCTTGAAGGCCTTGTAGAACTAGTAGGATTTCCATTTTGGGTTACTGCCTAAATACCAGCAGGTATTTCTATGCACTAGGGCAATCAACCTTTATGGAGGAGTTGCTTTTGAATTATTCATTTCTATTTTTTCTTTTTATTTAACTTTATTGTGATGACCTTGGTAAATAAGATTATATAAGTTTCAAGTGTACATTTCTATGATACATTTCAGCTACAGGTAGTGAAGAACTTAACTCACAGAGGCTTAAACATTTTTTCCCCTTCTCATATCAAGAAATCCGGGAGTAGGTGGTTACTAGCACTGGTTCAGCAGCTGGACATTGTTAGGGAAGCACCTCTACCATTCTGTCAGCCTTTGACACACGGTTCCAACACAGCTGCTGAAGCTCCAGGTATTCCATCTGGCTTCTGAAGAGTAGCAGAATGTACTACCCCAAAATATGCCACTTGGGCATAAGGATTATTTTGAGCTACAGGCATTTAAAGAATAGCAGAAGCAAGAAGGGCACTCTAACCTCTCCTTTTCCTCCTGAATGCAGGAGTTCAAATTCCCTTCGAAAAGATGTCCTCCCGATACCAAAAGAAGAGCTTTATCATCAGAGCTGGGGAGCTAAGGTCAAGAGAAACCTGTACAGACTTTGTTAAAAATAACCCTTATCTCCATTTCTGTTTCTGTTTCTGTTCTAGATCTTTGCTTAGTTTGCTTTTGTTTTAGATGTGGTTGTTAATATCTGTGAGTTTGCTGTCTTTTTGCTGTCATATTTTTTATCTTCTTTTTCTTAGATAAGTCCCTTTAACATTTCATATAATAAGGGCTTGGTGATGATGAATTCCTTTAACTTGACCTTATCTGAGGAGCACTTTATCTGCCCTTCCATTCTAAATGACAGCTTTGCTGGATAGAGCAATCTTGGATGTAGGTCCTTGTCTTTCATGACTTGGAATACTTCTTTCCAGCCCCTTCTTGCCTGTATGATCATGGAGTGTTAGCAGCAGGGGAGTGGGAGGAGGAGAGAGGGGAAGAAGGTACAGAGAATAAGTAGCACAAACGGTGGGTAGAAAATAGACAGGGGGAGGACAAGAATAGTGTGGGAAATGTAGAAGCTAAAGAACTTATGACACATGGACATGAACTAAAGCGGGGGAATGTGGGTGGGAGGGGTGTGCAGGGTGGAGGGGAATGATGGGGGAGAAATGGGACAACTGTAATAGCATAATCAATAAAATATGTTTTAAAAAACCCTTATCTTCCTTTAGCTTCCCCCACGTATTTTAGTTACGTTTTCACAATTACTATTCTTTGTTCAACCTAGTATAAGTGCCTTAAGTCTAAATGCTTTTTGGGTCTTCATTTTCCTGTGAAGGTTTTCATGTAAAAGTAACATTTGTATGCTTTTCTCCCTTAATCTGTCTTATGACAATTTAATTCTTAGGCCCAGCCAGAGACCGTTGGAAGGTTGAGAAAAGTTTTGCCTTCCTTACGGTTCAAAGGAAGAATAGGGTGAAGGGGCATACCAGCTGCATCTGTCTCTTTTATCAGAAAAAAACTTTTCCTAGACTTCTTCAAAAGACTTATGTCCCCTGGCCCAGGACTCTATCACAGGCCACCACTAGATGCAAGAGAAGCAGGGAAATAGAACACTTGAGTTTTTAAATTTCTGTTAAGAGAAACAGCAAGGGAGAGAGGGTCGGGAAGCTACTCAGTAAGCCAACCAATGGACTTGGCCACACTGAAGTATCTCATTTCTGCTTGCTGAAAACAATGTCTAGTATGGTATAAGTCTGAATATGTAGGGCCAGATCTAAACAAATCTCTTTAAATAGGGCAATTGCATGTGCTATTAGGTAGGAATATCTTGAGTCCCAGTTTCAGAAACTTAGCAGGTGATGAGCTTGTTAGTTTTCATTTTGTTTGGGATACTGTGATATAATATTTTTTTAAAAAGCAAACATTCGGTCTTTGTTCCTTGTTTCTGGCACAGAGCTATTAAAAACCTTGGAATCTCTGGAGCGAGGAAAGTGTGTTTGGTATGCTAATGAGATGACCAATGTTGGGTGCTCCTAGGTAAAGTAACATCAGGACCGGGATCTGTCACCAGAAAGACCAAGGCATGATTAGAGGGTGGAATTTTTAGCTCCCCTCCCACCTCCAAGAAGGAAAGAGGAGCTAGATTTCAGCCAATCACTCATGGCCAACGATTTAACCAATCATATCTATGTAATGGAAACTCCATGGAAATTCCTAAATGATGGGGTTCCAAGGCTTCTGGGTTGGTGAACACATGAAGGTGCTGGGAGGGTGGTGCACCCAGGGAGGCTGTGGGAGCTCTGCAATTCTCCCCTCACACCTTGCCCTATGCATCTCTTCTGTTTGGCTATTCCTAAGTTGTAGGCTTTCTAGTAAATCAGTTCATGTAAGTATTTTCCTGAGTTCTATCAGTTATTCTAGTGAATTATTAAACCTGAGGGAAGGTTTATAGGAACCCCCAAATTTATAGCCAGTGGATCAGAAGCACCTGTAGCATCTTGGGACTCGACGCTAGGGTCTGAGGTGGGGCAGTATTGTGGGACTGAGCCCTTAACTTGAGGGAACTGACTCTGATTCCAGGCAGATCATGTCAGAATTCAACTGAATTGTAGGACAGCTGGCCAATGTAGGGGAGTTGGAGAAGTGGTGTTGAAACAGACGCCACACATTGGGTGTCAGAAGTGTTGTGAATAAAAATAGCTCAGATACCATCAGACAAAAAACAGAGAGCATGAGTTAGAATGACTCTGGAGGCCTCCCACTCTAATGAATGTGAGCCAGCTTATTCAGCCAGAGGGTAGTGGCCTTGACCTGTAATAGTGCGTCAAAAGGACAGATGGTGGTGGAGTTAAGAACAATGAGCTTTAAGAAAGAAAGAGAGACAATGCTTCAGAGAGATCATGGATGATAGCTATGGATAAAAAGGTGTTGAAAGGACTTAAGGCATGTGATGCAAGTTGATTCATGGCTCTGAGGTAGGTATTCTTGATGAACTACAGGGCTGAGGTCAGATGCTTGAAAAGTAGACTGGGAGTAGTAGGCTGGCCATGTCAGAGCCCAGAATGGGTGACATACTGAGGGCCAGAGTAGGTGGTGAGGGGCCAGTGTCAAGGAGAGAAATGGACTCTAAGTCATGTCCCTGAAAATAATTTCTTAAAAAGCCAGTTTGTCAATTGATCAATTTGCTGTAAGCCATCAAATACTTTATTTTTTAAATATATTTTATTGATTATGCTATTACAGTTATCCCATTTCTCCCCATCATTCCCCTCCACTATGCACACTCCCTCCCATCCACATTCCCCCGCTTTAGTTCATGTCCATGTGTCATAGTTCTTTAGCTTTTACATTTCCCACACTATTCTTGCCCTCCCCCTGTCCATTTTCTCTCTACCATCTATGCTACTTATTCTCTGTACCTTTTCCCCCTCTCTCCTTCTCCCACTCCCCTGTTGCTAGCCCTCCATATACTCTCCATTTCTGTGGTTCTGTTCCTGCTCTAGGTGTTTGCTTAGTTTGCTTTTGTTTTAGGTGTGGTTGTTAATAAATCTGTGAGTTTGCTGTCTTTTTAGTGTCATATTTTATCTTCTTTTTCTTAGATAACAGTTAACATTTCATATAATAAGGGCTTGGTGATGATGAACTCCTTTAACTTGACCTTATCTGAGAAGCACTTTATCTGCCCTTCCATTGTAAATGAAAGCTTCGCTGGATAGAGCAATCTTGGATGCAGGTCCTTGTCTTTCATGACTTTCAATACTGTTTTCTAGCCCCTTCTTGCCTGTAAGTTCTCTTCTGAGAAATCAGCTGACAATCTGATGGGAACTCCTTTGTAGGTGACTGTGCCCTTATCTCTAGCTGCTTCTAGAATTCTCTTCTTCATTTTAATATTGGTTAATGTAATTATGATGTGTTTTGGTGTGTTCCTCCTCAGGACCAACTTCTTTGGGACTCTCTGAGCTTCCTGGACTTCCTGGTAGTCTATTTCCTTTGCCAGATTGGGGAAGTTCTCCTTTATTATTTGTTCAAATAAGTTTTCCACTTGTTGCTCTTCTTCTTCCCCTTCTGGTAACCCTATAATTCAGATGTTGGGATGTTTAAAGATGCCCCGGAGGTTCCTAAGCCTCTCTTCATTTTCTTGAATTCTTGTTTCTTCATTCTTTTATGTTTGGTTGTTTCTTCCTTCTGGTCCACTCCATTGATTTGAGTCCCCGTTTTCCTTCCATCACTATTGGTTCCCTGCGCATTTTTCTTCATTTAACTTATTGTAGCCTCCATTTGTTTCTCTAATTTGGGACCAAAATCAACCAATTCTGTGAGCTTCCTAATCACCAGTGCTTGAACTGTGCATCTGATAGGTTGGCTATATCTTGGTTGCTTAAAAGTATTGGCTCTGGTGCTTTGATTTATTCTTTCATTTGAGCCATTTTTTTTTTCTTTTTTCTTTTGGTCTGGTCGCTCCTGTTATGTATGAGGATCAGAGCCTTAGGTATTCACCAGGGCTGGGCAACCCAGTCACAGAGTTGTGACGCTGTATGTGGGGGTGGGGTCTGAGGGAACAATGGCACTTGCTCCACTCTCTCTCAGATTTCAGTCCCCTCCATGAGGCTGGGAGTCTCTCCCAGCACTTCAACCCCCACAAGTGTTTTCAATCGGTGCTTTTAGGCTTTATTTCCTAGCGCTGGGGCCTTGGGTTGCGCAGTCTGTCTCGCTGCCTGTTTTTGCCTGGTTTATCTGCACACGAATGTGTGACCACAGTCAGCTGCTTTGTGCACCTCGTTGAGTCTGCTTGTTGCCTCTCTACACCTGGTAACCACTACCTGTGTGCCTGGGGTGTGCCAACTGCCACCTGCGTGTCTGGGACCACTAGCCACTGCTTTTTTTTTTTTTTCTGCGATCTCTCTCAGCTGGCCGCTGACTCCGTCCCTCTTACCGGTCTGGGTGAATCATTTTCGGACTTCCATACAATTCAATTTTCTGTCTGTTCTGGGTTTTTTTTTTTTTTTGGTTCTAAATTTTTGTTGTCCTTAATTTTGGTTGTGAGAGGAAGCACAGTGTGTCCACCTACGACTCCATCTTGGCCGGAAGTATCCATCAGACACTTTAAATGAGTCTGCAACAATGTCAGGTTCCTATCTTTCAGAAACCAGAGAAAACTCCAGGAATATTGTGGATTTGGCCATCTTATTGGGTTAAATCTCCTCAGCCTACCCAAAGTGGGTTAGCCACTGCTTGAACTCCAAGAAACATATAGCTGCAAAATTATTTTCGCATCAATTTATGGTAGCTTATGTGGCTATGGAATTAAACAGATGAAGAAATTCCCAGAATTTCTTGCATACTTCAGAGCCTTCTGGGACCATCAGCATTTGGATGGCAGCTAGGGAGAAAAGTGCTAATGTATATCTGCCTCTTTATTTTCCAATCCTTTGGCCCACATCTCAGAAGTGGTTCCCATATGCTCTAGGCCAGCTTTTTGTTCTCTCATGAACTACCACTGTGCAAGAAAAACCTGCTGGGAGATATAAACAGCATTTGTGGAGATGACCCTCTCCTGGATGTGAGAAATGAGTGTTTGTGTCTGATTGATAGCTCTGTGGTTACTCAGCCTAACAAACTGCAAAGAAGTTCCAAACACAGCACTTACAGGGAGTGTAGTGTTTTTGTGGCTCCTTCCTGCCACAGTATTTTGGCTCTTGACTGTTCTTGTGGAGACACCTCTTTCATCTCAGCCTTCTTCCTTGGGGTGTTGTTAAGATGAAAAGACTGTGTCTATTTGTTGCAGATGGAGATGGGATCCAGGCAACTGTATTTGAACAACAATAAAACAGTAACAACAACAACAACAATAAAGAATTGGACTGACAACACAGATTTTATAAAGCAAAGCAAGTGGGAAATTTATTCAGGAAAGTATACTTCCCAAGATATAGGAGTGAGCCATCTCTGGCCAGGGAATGGCTCCCTTCTATTGAAGGGGTACAGGATTTATAGAGTTTTTACTTAAGCTTCTATATATGTGATTTTCCACAATCCTCCTTGATTGTCCGCTCAGGGAGAAAATCCACAATGCTAATTATTACCAGGTATCACAAGATGATTCTCAGAAATGAGATGCTGACTAATGACAGCTTCTGTGTCTCAGGGTTTCTTATTCTTTCTCCTGCATCAGATTCACTCTGAGAGACATGGTTTTCAAAAATTCTTTTTTGGGGTTGCTGAGGAAGGATGATCAATCTTCTGTATCTAGTCCCTGCTGGAATGGGACAGTAGACCCTGAAACTCTTGCCCTATCTTATCTAGTGGTTGAGGAGGAATTCCTGAGTTTGGCATGGATGCTGGATGCTGTAAGGTGTTGGTGTCAGATTCTTTAGGGATTGTTTGAAACCCTGGAGCATCATTATCCTGATATGGTGAGTTTGGAAGACATAAATTTAACTAACAGGTTAAAGATGCAAGGGCCAAAGATTAATAAGTCTCAACACAGGTAGAAACCAAGTTACTGAGGGAATGTATCCCTTAACGGTATTCCAGATAGTTTTGGGGTTCCTGAGATACAATCCTTTTAGCCACGTTGCTTGCTGTAATATTTTGTCAGCACTTGTTTCCATTTGCCCTAATGAGATAATCAAGAAGTGTTAGCTAGGTTACCCTCATAGGCCAATAAGTAATCTACTTAAAAGTTCACTTGGGTTTATGGGCTGGCAAGAGTACTTTGAGACTTGGATTGTGTGTTAGTTCACTTGGCCCAAAGTGCTGTTAGGAATATTCCTCCTAATGCTGCCCAGATTCTCTGTCTTTGCCCAGGTCTGGGTGCTGAAGTTGGCATGACTGACTTGTTTCTCTATCAGGTCGCCCACTCTATTATGGTTGGCAACAGCAAACCCAGCAATTGTTGAAAGTATTGCCCCAGAGCAAATCCTGGGTAATTTGGAAAAGATAGTTATTGACCCAAGGAGTAGCAAAGGTGCAGATTGTTAGCAAGAATAGGTTTCATATTGACTTATCTTTAAGGCTTCTTCTTCTTGAACAGGTATTTGAGGGCTTCTAAGAATTCACAGGTGTAGGTGGAGTCCAGATTCTTCTGGTGGTCTGGGAGAGGACCTGCTGATTTCAATCTAGAAATATGGACCCAACTATATATCCCTAGCAGCTTCACAGCCATTGGAGTACTTAGAACATCCTGGTTGGGTCCCTCTTCACTGAATAAGCTCTAACAGTGAGTATTAAAAAATAATAACAATATAAATTAAATAAAACAAAAGTTTAAAGACTAGATGGTAAAAAACAGAATGTACTAAAAAAGAAAATTGTAGTGCTTCAGAAATGAATCAAGCTCTAAAATAATACCACCATAGAATTAATAAATTATAAATATCAAAGAACTGACTAGACAGGGTTAAATATAGAATCACTGATAAAGAGAAAGACTTGAGAGACCATGGAAAATATAGAGCACCCTGGCTGGTGTGGCTCAGTGGATTGAGTGCCAGCCTGCGAACCAACGGGTAACTGGTTTGATTCCCAGTTAGGGCACATGCCTGGGCTGCAGACCAGGTCCCCAGTGGGGGCTCATGAGAGGCAACCACGCATTGATGTTTCTCTCCTCTTTCTCCCTCCTATCCCCTCTCTATAAAAACAGATAAATAAAATCTTTTTTAATTATATTTTATTGATTATGCTATTACAGTTGTCCCATTTTCCCCCCTTCATTACCCTCCACCCTGCACACCCCCTCCCACCCACATTCCCACCCTTTAGTTCATGTCCATGTGTCATAAGTTCTTTAGCTTCTACATTTCCCACACTATTCTTGCCCTCCCCCTGTCTATTTTCTACACACTGTCTGTGCTACTTGTTCTATGTACCTTGTCCCCCTCTCTCTTCCTCCCACTCCCCTATTGCTAACCCTCCATGTGATCTCCATTTCTGTGTTTCTGCTCCTGTTGTAGTGGTTTACTTAGTTGGCTTTTGTTTTAGGTCTGGTTGTTAATACCTCTGAGTTTGCTGTCTTTTTACTGTTCATATTTTTTATCTTCTTTTTCTTAGATAAGTCCCTTGAACATTTCATGTAATAAGGGCTTGGTGATGATGAACTCTTTTAACTTGACGTTATCTGAGAAGCACTTTATCTGCCCTTCCATTCTAAATGAAAGCTTTGCTGGATAGAGCAATCTTGGATGTAGGTCTTTGTCTTTCATGACTTGGAATACCTCTTTCCAGCCCCTTCTTGCCTATAAGGTCTCTTTTGAGAAATCAGCTGACAGTCTGATGGGAACTCCTTTGTAGGTGACTCTGCCCTTATCCCTTGCTGCTTCTAGAATTCTCTCCTTCATTTTAATCTTGGCTAATGTAATTATGGTGTGCCTTGGTGTGTTCCTCCTCGGGTCCAACTTCTTTGGGACTCTCTGAGATTCCTGGACTTCCTGGAAGACTATTTCCTTTGCTAGATTGGGGAAGTTCTCCTTTATTATTTGTTCAAATAAGTTTTCCACTTGTTGCTCTTCCTCTTCCCCTTCTGGTACCCCTATAATTCAGATGTTGGGATGTTTAAAGATGTCCTGGAGGTTCCTAAGCCTCTCCTCATTTTTTTGAATTCTTGATGCTTCCTTGTTTTCTGTTTGGTTGTTTCTTTCTTCCTTCTGGTCCACTCCATTGATTTGAGTCCCAGTTTTCCTCCCATCTCTGTTGGTTCCCCATGCATCTTTCTTCATTTCACTTATTGTAGACTTCATTTTTCATCTAATTTGTGAGCAAAATCAACCAATTCTGTGAGCATCCTGATCACCAGGGCTTTGAATTGTGCATCTGATAGGTTGGCTATCTCTTGGTCGCTTAGATGAATTGGCTCTGGGGCTTTGATTTGTTCTCCAGTTTGAGCCATTTTTGTTTCTGGTATTTTTTTTGGTTTAGTTGCAGCTGTTACGTAGTGAGGGATGGAGCCTTCGGTGTTCCCCAAGGCGGGGCAGCCCAGTCGCTGTGTAGTGATGCTGTATGTGGGGGCGGGGTCTGAGAGGGAAAAATGGCGCTTTCTCTGCTCACTCTTGGATTCCAGTCCCTTCCACCACTTCCCCTTTGCCTGGATTATCTACGCATGAATGTGGGATCACCTGGTCAGCCAGCTGCCTTGTGCGGCCTCACTGGGTCTGCCCAGTTGCCACCCCGTGCCTGGGGTCTGCTAGCCGCCACCTGTGCACCTGGAATCTGCCAGCCGCTGCTGCCTGCATGCCCGGTCCACACCTCCACTTTTTCCTGCTGTGACTCCGCCCCTCTTACCGGTCTGGATGAATCATTGTTGGACTTCCGAACAGTTCAATTTTCTATGAGTTCTGTTTGTTTTCTTGTTTCTAAATCTTTGTTGTCCTTAATTTTGATTGTGAGAGGAGGCACAGTGTGTCCACCTACGCCTCCATCTTGGCCTGAAGTAAAAAATATGCATATTTTATAACCAGGCGATCCTATATATATGTGTAACAGAAGTTTGGAATCCGTACAGCAAAATATAAGCATGAGAATATATTTAATAATCCAAAATTGGAAACTACCCAAATTTCCACAAATAGTAAGATGGAGAAATAATTTGTAAATGATATTTACACAATAAAATACTATACAGTAATAAGAATGAATGAGCTACAATACATGCAACAATGTAAATAAATTTGACAAACATAATTCTGAGCTCAAAGTAGCCAACACAAAATAGTATACTGTATGACTTAACTTACATGAAGTTTCAAAACAATCAAACAAATCTCTGTTGTCAGAAGTCACAACAGTGCTTTTATGAGAGTCAGAGAGGGACTAGGGTATGAGAAGGGGCTTCTGGGCCCTGGAAATGTTCCATCTCTTAAGTTGGTTTCAAAGATGTAATTTTGTGAAGCTTTCTACATCTGTGATTTGTGCACTTTTCTTCAATGATAAATCAATTTTTAATAACATATTTTATTGATTATGCTATTACAGTTGTCCCATTTCCCCCCCTTTATTCCCCTCCACCCTGCACACTCCTTCCCACCCACATCTCCCACCCCCATCCCCAGCTTTAGTTCATGTCCATGGGTCATACATATAAGTTCTTTGGCTTCTACTTTTCTTATGTAGTTCTTAACCTCCCCCTGTCTATTTTCTAACTATCATTTATGCTACTTATTCTCTATACCTTTTCCCCCTCTCTCCCCCTCCTACTCCCCTGCTGATAACCCTCCATGTGATCTCCATTTCTGTGGTTCTGTTCCTGTTTCAGTTGTTTGCTTAGTTTGCTTTTGTTTTTGTTTTAGGTATGGTTGTTAATAATTGTGAGTTTGCTGTCATTTTACTGTACATGTCTTTTATCTTCCTTTTCTTAGAAAAGTCCCTTTAACATTTCATATAATAAGGGCTTGGTGATGATGAACTCCTTGAACTTGACCTTATCTGAGAAGCACTTTATCTGCCCTTCCATTCTAAATGAAAGCTTTCCTGGATAGAGCAATCTTGGATGTAGGTCCTTGCCTTTCATGACTTGGAATACTTCTTTCCAGCCCCTTCTTGCCTGCAAGGTCCCTTTTGAGAAATCAGCTGCCAGTCTGATGGGAACTCCTTTGTAGGTGACAGTTGCCTTCTCTCTTGCTGCTTCTAGAATTCTCTCCTTCATTTTAATCTTGGCTAATGTAATTATGGTGTGCCTTGGTGTGTTCCTCCTTGGGTCCAACTTCTTTGGGACTCTCTGAGCTTCCTGGACTTCCTGGAAGTCTATTTCCTTTGCCAGATTGGGGAAGTTCTCCTTCATTATTTGTTCCAATATGTTTATGATTTCTTGCTCCTTCTGGTACCCCTATAAATCAGATGTTGGGATGTTTGAAGATGTCCTGGAGGTTCCTAATCCTCTCCTCATTTTTCTGAATTCTTGTTTCTTTTTCTGGTGGGATGTTTCTTTCTTCCTTCTGGTCCATACCATTGATCTGAGTCCCAGTTTCCTTCCCATCACTGTTGGATCCCTGTATATTTTCCTTTATTTCACTTAGCGTAGCCTTCATTTTTTCATCTAGTTTGCAACCAAATTCAACCAGTTCTGTGAGCATCCTGATTACCAGTGTTTTGAACTGTGCATCTGATAAGGTGGCTATCTCTTCGTCACTTAGTTGTATTTGTTCTGGAGCTTTGATCTGTTCTTCCATTTGGGCCATTTTTTTTTTTTTTTTTGTCTTGGCATACCTGTGCCATGAAAAGTTAAGTGCCTAAGGCCTGTTCTGCTGAAAGGACTGTTGCGCCCAACTGACTCGGAACATGCAGGCAAAAATGCTCGAGTAACTCATCCCAGTGTAAAAAGTCTACCCACATCTACACAACTGCAGTTCCTGAGAAGATAGTCCGTTCTCGGTGGAAGGGATCACAGCTCTTTTCTTTCCAAGTTTTCTGCCTGCTGCATTCCTTCCCTCCAGCGCATCAGCCATAAAACAATTTTTAAATTACACCGAGGTACTATTGTTCAGCTATTAGATTGGTAAAAATCTGAAAGTTAGAGAAAACTCTATAACGGCAAGGCAATGGAGAAACAGGCACTCTCATATGTTGTTGGTGGTGTAAATTACATCGGTGTAAATTGTAACTCTTATAGAAAGCAACTTGATAATATATGTCAAAGTTATAAATGCATGTACCCTTTTACCCAGAAGTTCCACCACTGGAAATCTACTCAAAATTAGACAGTGGTACTTGGTACTTGTCAGCTTCAGAACTCATCAAACATGGTACTTGTTGCATTTTGACGAGAAAAAAAATGTTTCAGCACTTGGTGCTTGCTCACCACTCATCGCACTTGCTAGAATTTGTATGAGTTGCCATGCCACCCCTCAAGAGAAAATGCTTTATCAATTGTTGCTTGCTTGCCACTCATCAAAATGAATTAATGATGAGTATGGAGGTACCACTGTATCTGCATGTAAAATGATTGATGTACAAGATTATGCATTGCATGTTTTTTTGTAATAGTAAATTACTGGCAATAACCCATTTCCAGGGATTGTGTTTATCAGTAATATATCATGTTACATTCACACTAAAGAATAGCATGTGACTGTTAAAAGGAGTTCACTGTGTGCTAAAGAATATTACCAGTCAGTTAAGCATAGCAAATTAGTCCCTGAATTCTGGGATTTGATTACCTGCTTTCACATCCAGGCTCACTACTTATTTTCCTATGCCTTAGTTTCCTCATTTACAAAGTGAGGATATTAATAAGTACCTATCAGTAGAATCAATGTGATAATAAATAAATAATTTATTTATATAAAGCATTTAAGAACAGTGCCTGGCACAAAGTAAGCACTGTATGTGTTTTCTTTGGTATTGTTACTAATATGGCAAGATCTACTGTGTGTGTGTGTGTGTGTGTGTGTGTGTGTGTATGTATTTAAATTTATTTTCAGAGAAAGGGAGGGGATGGAGAAAGAGAGGGAGAGAAACATCCACATATGAGAAACATCAAATGGTTGTCTCTCCCATGCCCCCAATCAGGGACCTGGCCTGCAACCCAGGCATGTGCCCTGACAAGGAATCGAACCAGTGACCTTTTGGTTTGCAGGCCAGCACTCCATTCACTGAGCCACACCAGCCAGGACTACGGTATATATTAAGGTTTTAAAAAGTGGTGAACACAGTATATGATATCCTTTTTTGTGTGTGTAAAAAGAGATTGTATAAATATGTATATACAGGAGAGATACATAAGAAACCCCCCAATGGGGAGCAGGGAACAGTGCAGATGGGGCAGATTGTTAAACTTTTTATGCGTTACGAGTTTTGAACCATTATTGTATTACCCATTCAGATAATTTACAGAAAAAAGAGAGAGCATTAGCCATGGAGTCACAAGGTTTATGTGCCATTTCAGCTTCACCAACCAACAGTATTTCATTTCACAAAAAATTTTTTAAACTTTTCTGAGGCTCAAGTTCCTATGAATCACTAAGAAGCAGTGATTATAGTGCAAACAAATTTATAAAACATATATCCACTGGGACTCTGAGTTGTTAAATCCAGTGCAAACTGGCTTGCCTCAAGAAAGGAATTTATTTATTCACTTTACTGAAAAGTTCAGGAAGTAGATCTGACCTCAACTCAGCTACATTCAGGCCTCCAAAGATATCCCAGTCTTCACTTTTCCCTAATTCTCTGCTCTGCCCCCATGGCTGCCTGCCTCTCTGCTCTTTCTCCATGACTCCTGGGTCACAGCTCCCCAAATCCTTATAATTTCCTAAATTATTAGAGTAATGGAAGCATCTTTTGTTATGATGTCTGGTCTTTTGTCCTCAAATAGCTCCAGTTCCTGAAATAGTTATTTTGTTATTCATAACAAGTCCCTTGGCTACACATGAGTTTATGTTAATGAAGTAACTTTTGGAAAGCCACTAGATAGGGGCTGATGGCTAGAGGAACCCATTATGTGACTAAAGGACTGGAACTCTCAGCTCCATCCCCAAATTTACAGGGAGGGGAGAGAGGCTGGAGGTTGAATCAATCAGCAATGGCCAATGAATTAATGAATGATGCGAATGACTCCTACATGATAGAATTCAGAGAGCCTCCAGCTTGTTGGGGAACACATGGAGGTGCTGACAGGGTGGCACACCTGGACAGGGCGTGGGAGCTCTGGGCTCCTTCCCACACACCTTGCCCTATGCTCTCTTCCTAGCTGTTTCTGAGTTGTATTCTTTTATAATAAACAGTAATCTAGTAAGTAAACTGTTTTCCTGAATTCTGTAAGCCGTGCTAGTAAATGATCACATTTGAGGAGGGGGGTCCTCGGAACCTTCGATTTATATAGCCTGTTGGTTAAAAGCACAGGTGACAACCTGGACTTGTGAGTAGTTTCTAAAGTGGGGCAGTTTTACAGGACTGAGCCTTACTTAACCTGGGGGACCTGACACTCTCTCCAGGTAGATAGTGTCAGAATTGAGTTAAACTGTAGGACACCCAGCTGGTGTCTGAGAATTGTGTTGTGGGAAACCCTCCACACTCATCTGGTGTCAGAGTATTCTTAAAGTAGAATGTGAGAATAAAGAAGAAACAGAATTTTTCCTCTTCAAGAGGGGAGCACCTTTGCAAATTTATGTCCTATTTTTAAGCAAATGAGGGAGGACAGAGCTTTTCTGTATCTGCTTTTTTTTCAATTGCCTTCAGCTCAAAATAATCCTTAGGCCAATGTGGAATATTCTGGGGTGTCACGTTTCAATATCTTGACACAAAGTTTATCAGAACCTTAGATTATAATAATTCAGAGCTCTTCTCAATTTTTATATGCTACTGAATTCTCAGTATTATAAATGTTTTTTTAAAAGTGTATCCTAGCTTTTAGATGAGCACTTTTATAAAAGAGAATGATCTTTCACTGTTAGATGGACCCAAACATTACTTGTATTTAATTTCAGATCAGTTTAAATTTATTGAAAAGGTCTGCACTCCACAGATACAGAAATTTAAAATATGATTAGTAATCAACATTTTAATTCTGGATTTTCAGAAATGGTAACTTATTTCCACTCAATAGCTATGCAGTATATCAAAGTCTGTGATTTCATTGAACTGATGGCAAAGAGAAAGATTCATATTTTCAATTTCCTTTTTAATAATCCATCTATCAGATTTGAATACCCACATTCCTTCAAACAGCACTCTTGATCTAATGGGATCTCAGAGCCCTTTTGCTTCAAAGGTCTTGATCTGTCAGTGCTGAGCTTCAGAGCACTGACTGTTAAGCTGGAACTGGGAGCAGATCTGTTCTCCACCTCCTCATTGCCCTTCACTCGCTTACTACTTCTATGATTTGGGGCAAATTGCCTTGCTTCTCTGAACCCCTCTCCTCACCTGTAACATCAGGGGACTTATGTTGCAGGGCTTTTGTGAGGTTGAGTGTATATACACAGTGATCAGCATGTTCTTGCTCAGTAAATGGCAATGACTATAACTCTGTCTTAGAACATTTCCAAACAATATTTCCCAGAGTTTCTACAACCTAGCCATTTGACAGCATTCAGACGAACTATACCTCCACTCTTTGCTTTAACTGCTTTAGAATATTCCATGCAGTGCTGGCCCCAGATTGGGAGCATCTTTATACTGCTGGTTCAAGCAAGTCTTAATGTGGTGGAGCAGAGGGCCTTGAGAACTGAATTTTGGGAAAAAAGTCACTCTTAACCAAAGGAGTTAGGCCACCAGAGGTTGGTCTGAAAGAATTAGGCCCTGTGGGAAGGGATAATTATGAATTGGTAGGATATGTGCTGACCTGACCTTTTAGAAGGACTTGAAGAAAAGTGAAGAAGGAAAAGAATCTGTGCCATGTTCACCTCAGTACTACTCTGGAGTCTAGGAAGTATAAGTAGGGTGAAGTGTAGAAGACAAAGGACAGGCCACCATTGTTGGGGGATCTGTGCAGCCAACACCAGGAAACTGAGAAGGCCCCAGAAACCAGGAGTGGAACCACACAGTGGCAGGCAATGTCAAGTAATGGCCAAGTGTCCTTTAACCAATTGCACAGGCAGATTAAGAGAACAGAGAGGCACCTCAGATGACTTTCTGTACTGTGTCTGAATTGGTATCTGTGGTAGAAAGGTATCTGAATTGATGGAGGAAGGGCATTCACCCAATTTACCATGGACAATTGAACAGAGGACTCCTGCTTGGAATTACTTTAGTCCTGCTCCAACCTGGCATGACTTGAAGAAGGTGGGTTTCATAATCAGCTGACCCCAGATAGATACACAAATGACACAATCACAGCCACTTTCTTTATCATGCAATAAATCTGAGTTGCAAAATTTGCACAAATTGTACAAATGAGTGGTGCAATGGCAGCTTAGACACCTGCCTTCACTTTGACCTGAATAAATGTTGAAATTAAGACAAACATTATCGTTTATTCTCTTGAGCAACTTTTCCATGTTTAGACTAGAGTATTATATAATATCATATGGGATGCTTACTAAAAATACTAACTGTTGAGTCCTTCTCCTGGGTGATTAGGCATTATTAGTTAACATATGAGAGCTAATTAGATATTTTTACGTGCTCTACCAGAAAACTTAAGGTGTGTGCCATAACTGAGGTGGCTCATGCAAGCTCTGCTGATACAAGGCATCAGGAACCCAATGAAAGGACTCTAAAAATATCATCCTCCATCATCACCCTCTGATCAAGACTCAAAATTACATTCAGATACGTGATGTCCTGACATGGAAAGAGGGGGAGAGAGAAAGTCTCTCTCTCATCCTTCTTTGTCCCAGGATGGGATTGTCCGAATTTCTCACCATGTTTTCTTGGCCAAGAAAACCTACTTTTGGTTAAGAGAACAATGACTGGAGTGCTATTATCATAAACCTATCACTCTTCTCTTCTTCCTGTGTTCCCTCCCAAGCCCCTTCCCTTTTGTTTTCTCTTCTTTCTTTCTCCCTGCTTACATTCCTGGAAACTTCTGTTTCTTACAGATGCCATTCTACCCAAGTTCTTACTTTTTGCTTTTGAGGTTTTGACACTGCTCTGGTCTCTTGCTTAGGACCTGTTATACGCTTCTCCATGATAATGCTCATTGTACAATGAAGTAATGACTGTTGTTTAAGTTCACAGCAGGCTAGATGAGGAAATGCCAGATATATTTAAAGGGCTTATATACATACCCATGTATGTAAAGTGATTTAATCACAGGAGATATCATATTTGTCTTGAGTATTTAAGACCTTTTCTTTGCTAAGTCAGATTTGCTGTCAAAGCTGTTGCTCTTTAAATTATGTAGGAAAATGTTTGCCTTGTTCGTATCTTTGAAAACCCACTAGATAGATGTTGCTAAAGGGTTATGGAAAAGGCAACCTTCATTTTTTCATCCAAGGCTTCTGAGCTACTAAATTAGAGCCCAAAGGAACCTTAGAGCTGTCAGAAATAGTTAAGATAAAAGCCTAAACACAGAAAATGGAAATATATCTTTAAAACATAGACAAAGTAAAACTGACTAAGGAGGACCGAATATTTAAAGGCACTGTTGGCAGAGTTGAAACTTGTGTGTTAGCATTTTGACATCTATTTTTCAGCTAAATAACAATGTTAACTCTTTAGAAATTATTCCTCCCAGGGCTGAAGTTTCCAGTCAGGTTTCAAAAAACAGTACAGCCATCTAAGTATCCTAAAATTTTTTAGTCTTTAAGGTTGCCTTTTTTTTTCTGATTATAAAAAGTATTACATTACCATTTAAACAATTAGGAAAATGTAGAAAATTATAATGAAGAACGTTACCCAGAACTGTACAACTCAGGATTAGCATTTTAGCACATTTTTCCTAACGTTTTAAAACTATAAAATATTTCATATATATGGTGTGTATATATATACTTTTGATTATATATTGTATATGTTCCACATTCATACACATGTACATGTTGTGGCAGCTACAAAACATAATAACAAAATAGACACTTGTGGTGCACTACACAATTCAAGACATAGAACATTACCAGTTCTTTTGCATTTCCTGTGAACTCTTCCCCATACTGTTCCTCTGCCTCTCCCAGAAAGGTAATTACGACCCTGAGTTTTCTTTTTAAATTATCTCTTTGAGTTTTACTACATGTGAATAGGTCCTAATACATTGTTTAGTTTTCTTTGTTTTTAAACTTTGAAAGACTGGTTTCTAAAACTTATCCATGTTGATACATTCATTCCTTTCATCAGCATGTAAGATAGCACGTTATATAATATACCACAAGTTATCTTTCTTTTCTCCTGATGAACATTTATGTCTGTTCTCTCATGGAAGGGTAATTAGATTGTCTACATTTTGGGGCTATTATGAATGATGTACACGTGCCAGGTACCAATGTGCCTATACTTCTCTAGGAGTAGAATCTCTGAAATATAGGATTCTTGTTCTGTGATTTACCTCAAATTATTTTTCGTGCATGTAATGAGAGAGGGGACAAGGTTCATCTTTTTTCTCCATACAAATATCCTGTTGTTACGATATGCTGTGTTGAAAAGGTTAGACTTTATTTTGACTTGGCACTTCCACTTATTTTTAAAAGTCATGGCATGTTCCCTCATGTATGACAACTGCCAGAGTTAAATACTGATGAAGCATATTTACACTATTAGGTGAAGGTTGGTCTCTTCTCCTATCATCTGTATTACAAAAAAATGCAAATGTGTGTCCTTTAGTTTGAAATACCACAGTGTAAACCATGATTATGAAGGGGGAGGTATGGCTCAGTAGAGGAAATCATTAAATGAGATGAGGGAAGATGGAGCTGTTTTCCAGACAGAGAAAAGGGAAGAGACATTCCAGGTAGAAAGACTGGACATCATGGCACAGGCACAAAATGCCATAAAACAGTTGGATTTTCAGTTGCAGTGCATCCTAATAAAGAAAAAATAACATGATTTCTTTATGGCAGTTCAAAATTGACATCTAGTTAGTCACTTAACAAGCCAATTACATGATTAAAGATGTAACAGTCAACCAGCGTTGGCAAGCCTTGGCTGAGGTACATTAAGCATAGTAAATGCAATCACAATATAAACCCAAGTAGAGTGGCTATTAGTTTTTTGTCACCTTTCTCCTTCAACATTCATTTTACCTTGTTTTTCTTTCTTGCCTGCCACCCTGACGCCTTCCTCTTTTTATGCAGTACCTTTTTATGCAGTCTTCCCAATATAATGTTCATATTGTTAAATGAAGGACTAACTCACTTCCCCCACGTAGGACACTCAAAGAACTGAGAGTTCCAAAATTTATTCTAC
Source organism: Anoura caudifer (assembly GCA_004027475.1). NCBI lineage: Eukaryota > Metazoa > Chordata > Mammalia > Chiroptera > Phyllostomidae > Anoura > Anoura caudifer. Next base: position 250,418 of record PVKU01001743.1, read on the forward strand.
ATATTATTATTTATTTTCTGGTTCTCCTTGTCTCCTTAGCTAAGGACAAAGTCTAACCTTCCAGGATTGCAGTGTGAAGCAGACAGGAAGAACGGGGGCTGGGGGCAGGGCAGGAGAGTCCTTACTAGAGTGGTGTCAAAGGCTACTGGAGCCAGCTTCTACTAGTTTGTAAGAGCTGATTGTTAAATTTTCAAGAATTTTCAAGTCAGTTATTAAATGCAGTCACTATTTAAAATTAAAGTATATGAACTTATTATTGAACAAATCACATTAAAAATACAGGCAATAGATACAAAAACTCATCACTTACTAATTATTCTTTTATATACCACCAAGTATTGTCAGCAAAACCAGAAGCTAAGAAAAAGCTGTGGAATAGATTCTCCTCTAGAACCTTCAGAGAGAGCATGGCCTAACCAGAATTGTGAGATAATAAATTTCTGTTATTTTAAGCCACCCAGTGTGTGATAATTTGTATGGCAGCCCTAGGAAACTAACATAAACACTAACCATAAAATAAAAAATTAATAAACTGGACATCATCCTTTTTGCTGATCAAAAAAATCATTAAGAAAATGAGTAGGCAAACCAGAAACTAATAAAAAATATTTGATACCTATATCTGACACAGCCTCATATCCAGAATATGTAAAGGCCTCCTACTAATCAACAATGAAAATATAAAGAGCCCAGTTGAAAGGTGGGAAAAAATTTGGACACTTCATAGAAGGTATACAAACAGCCAAAACCACAGAAGTGGTGATGATGACTTCACTGTACTAGTCAGTGGGCATGGTAGACACTGTTGAGTAAGCAATGTACTGTGTGGCTGTCACATTCAAAATGACTGAGCAAACAGCCAGAAGTCTGGCATCATTAGCCAGTAGGATGAGATACTATTTCATACCCACCAGAATGGCTAACACATTAAAGATCGACAATATCAAATGTTTGTGAAGATTACGGAGCAAATGGAGCTTTCATAAATTGCTGGTGGGAGTGATACTCCTTTTAGAGTACTGAAAAGCAGCTTTTTATAAAGTAAAACATACATCCACCATGTGACCCAGCAGTTTCACTCTTTAGGTACTTACCTAAGAGAAATGAAAACATGCATCCACAAAAACACTTCAACTAGAGTGTTTATGGCAGCCTTATTTGTAACAGCCTCCAAACTGGACAGAACTCAAATGTCTATCAACAGGAAAATGGACTAAGCAAAGCAGGTATGTTTATACAATGAAATAGTACTTAGCAACAAAAATGAATGAATTGATGCAACAACTGGGTTAATCTGAAAAACTTAAATCAGTAAAAGAAGGCAGTTTAAAAAGGTGCATACATTATGATTCCACTGGTGATTGAAAAACTACTCTACGTGATAAAAAAATCAGAAAATATTTGCTGGGGGTAAATATTGAGGAAAGGCAGGAAAGATGGAAATTATCTTGTTTTAAGTGGTGGTTACACACACACACACACACACACACACACACACACACAAGATCTGTCTGTGAAAAGTCCAACCATTGCTAATATAATGAGGACGGTTTGCACAACATTGATGTAACCTGGCAGTCAAGGAGAGGAGACTGGAATGCATGTGCATGAACAATGATGACTTCACTGAACTAGCCGGTGGGGGTGGTAGACACTGTTTAGTAAGCAGTGTACTGTGTGGCCATCACATTCAAAATGACTGAGCAAGTAGAGCAATGAATCTGCATCAAATATTGCATTAAGCTTGAACATTCCTCTGCTGGGAACTATTTGGATGACTCAGAAGGCTGCAGCTATGGGGAACTGGTGATTGGCAACTTCATCACAACAATATACCCCTCATATGCATCACGTCTCGTGCAGAGATTTTTGGTGAAACATAAAACCGCCCAGGTGACTCAGCCCCCCTACAGCCTAGATTTGGCACTCTGTGGCTTCTGGCCTTTCTCCAAATTAAAATCACCTTTGAAAGGGAAGAGATTTCAGACCATCAATGATATTCAGGAAAATATGACAGGGCAGCTGATGGCAATTGGGAGAACTGTGTGAGGTCCCAAGGTGCCTACTCTGAAGGTGACTGAGATGTCATTGTCCTATGTACAATGTTTTCTATATTTTGTATCTTCAATAAATGTTTCTATTTTTCATAGTACATTGCTGGATACTTTCTGGACAGACCTCATATATATTCAGATTATTGAACTGTATTTACTACATCAAAATTCTGATTAACCTCTGTGGCTAGCATTTTTGTATCTTTTTTCTACATTGACATAACTGCTAATACGTTAGCCTAAACATGTTTAGAAGGCTTAGTTGTGCACAAAGATGATCCCATTACCATGTGAAAATCTAGCAATCCCATCAGTCCAAAATCAATTTAAATTTGTATTTTTATTATGTATTTATGTAAATTATATGTTAATGATTTGAGGTACTGCTTGCACATTACCTTTTCTCCACCTACAGCTCCCATTTTAAGGGCCCTTCCCTTATTGGCCCTGCCATCTAATGGATGAGGCAGATAATAAACAAGTATATGAATAAATGAAATAATTCAGAGAGTGATGTGTGCCTGAAAGAAAAAAATAGACTTCCGGCCAAGATGGAGGTATAGTTGGACATGCTGTGCCTCCTCTCACAACCAAGATTAAGGATAATAAAAATATAGAATCAAAAAAAAGAAAGCCCAACCAGGACAGAGAGAAAATTGAATTGTGCGGGAGTCCAACAACAACGATTCACCCAGACCAGTAAGAGGGGTGGGGTCTGCAGCCGGTGGAGTTGGATCGCAGTGGGATAAGCCAGTGGCGGTCTCAAGCCCACAGTCACTCCAGGCGCACAGGTGGTGGCATTGCCAAATGTGAGGAGGCCAAGCAGGGCGCACAAGGTGGCTGACCGCGGACACACATTCGCACGCAGATAAATCAGGCAAAAACGGACAGCAAGACAGACTGCGCAGAGCAGGGCCCCAGCGCTGGGAAGTGAAGCCTAAAAGCACCCACTGAAAATACTTGTAGGGGCTGAGGTGTCAGGAGGGAGTCCCAGCCTCATAGGAGAGTTCGTTGGGGAGACCCACAGGGTCCTGGAGCATGTGCAGGCCCACCCACATGGAAATTAGCACCAGAAGGGCCCAATTTGATAGGGGAAAGAGGCTGAAGGGACTGGAAGCCGCGAAAGAGTGTGGAGCAAGCGCCATTGTTCCTTCTTGGACCCTGCCCCCACATCCAGCATCACAACCCAGTGACTGTGCTGACCCGCCCTGGTGAACACCTAAGGCTCCACCCCTCACTACGTAACAGCCATGACCAGACAAAAACCAAAACCAAGGATGGCTCAAAAGGGAGAACAGACCAGGGCCCTGGAGCTAATTCATCTGAGCGACCAGGAGGTGGTCAACCTATCAGATGCAGAGCTTGTAGCACTGGTAGCCAACCTATCAGATGCACAGTTCAAAGCTCTGGTGATTAGGAAGCTCACAGAATTGGTTGATTTTGGTACCAAGTTAGAGGAACAAATGGAGGCTACAATAAGTGAAATGAAGAAAAACGCACAGGGAACCAATAGTGATGGGAGGAAACTGGGACTCAAATCAATGGAGTGGACCAGAAGGAAGAAACAACCAAACATAAAAGAATGAAGAAACAAGAATTTAAAAAAATGAGGAGAGGCTTAGGAACCTCCAGGACATCTTTAAACGTCCCAACATCCAATTATAGGGGTACCAGAAGGGGAAGAGGAAGAGCAACAAGTGGAAAACTTATTTGAATAATAAAGGAGAACTTCCCCAATCTGGCTTCCAAAGAAAATAGACTTCCAGGAAGTCCAGGAAGCTCAGAGAGTCCCAAAGAAGTTGGACCCAAGGAGGAACACACCAAGGCACATCATCATTACATTAGCCAAGATTAAAATGAAGGAGAGAATTCTAGAAGCAGCAAGGGATAAGGGCAGAGTCACCTACAAAGGAGTCCCCATCAGACTGTCAGCTGATTTCTCAAAAGAGACGTTACAGGCAAGAAGGGGCTGTATTCCAAGTCATGAAAGAACCTACATCCAAGATTGTTCTATCCAGCAAAGTTGTCATTTAGAATGGAAGGGAAGATAAAGTGCTTCTCAGATAAGGTCAAGTTCAAGGAGTTCATCATCACCAAATCCTTATTATATGAAATGTTAAAGGGACTTAACTAAGAAAAAGAAGATAAAAAATAGGACAGTAAAAAGACAGCAAACTCACAGATATTAACAACCACATCTAAAACAAAGCAAACTAAGCAAACCACTAGACCAGGAGCAGGAACACAGAAATGGAGATCACATGGAGGGTTAGCAACAGGGGAGTGGGAGGAGGAGAGAGGGAGAAAAGGTACAGAGAATAAGTAACATTGATGGTGGGTAGAAAATAGACAGGGGGATGGCAAGAATAGTGTGGGAAATGTAGAAGCTAAAGAACTATGACACATGGACATGAACTAAAGGGGGGAATGTGGGTGGGAGGGAGTGTGCAGGGTGGAGGGGAACGATGGGGGAGAAATGGGACAACTGTAATAGCATAATCAATAAAATATAATTTTAAAAAAAGAAAGAAAAAAATAGGTTGCTGAGATAGAGAACACAGTTAAAGATGGCCTCTCTGAAGAGGTGATGTTTGACCTTAGACCTAACGCGTGAACATAAGTGCAAAAGCTCTGAAACATTCTAGAAGAACAAGAAGGAGGCCTATGTGCCTGGAGTTGGGGAGAAACCAGAGAGGCTTGAGCACTAGGAAGTAGAGGATGTACACAGTGAATGTAATAAGAGTTGTTTAAAAGAGTGGATTTTGGAAAACAAGTCTTACTGTTTTGTGGTTATACAATACATACCACTTTTTAATTAAAATGATTTCCTGCCTATAACTTCAAATCATTTATATACTCTCAATGTTACTTTAGATTCCAGAATTGTGAGAGATGAGACTTTCATAGAAGATCTGAATTATCATAAACATTACACAACATGAACCTCCGATAGTAAACCCAACATCTATTTTCCATCTAAACAATATCCCCCCAAATAAAGTTATATAAAGTGTCTTTCCAAATATTCTATATGTATTTTAAAATACTTTTCCCCAAAAGACGCTCCTTCATTTTCTAAAAAATGTAGACATTCTTTTAGGAAAAAAATATTATCTAAATAGTAAAATGTTAAGAATAATGGTAAAACCACTCCACATATTTAAGAGCAGTGAATGAGAGACTCAGCCCCAGTTCCATCCGTTTTCTCACGAATCTTTTAAAGATCCAATATTGATAGATGCTGGGGAGTCCAAGGTGAATATTAAATAAACACTTGTTATATCCATAAGGGGTTCTGTCTTATCCTGAATCTTCCTCTCATATGGCAGGTGGAGCTCACTTGGCTTTGTTTTCAATTAATTTCAATTTAAAACTGCCAAACGGACTGAAATTAGGCAAATACATAAAGACCTTGAGATTCATTTTAAAATAGTCATTGGCTAGGCACCACTATTACTCTAAAAATTAATACACGGAAAAATAAAGCATTTACCCTGCCTTTCCTACACAATCTATATTACGGAGTGACCTAAGAGCTGAAGTTAAAATACAAATACTGCAATACACCTCAATTGGATTAGTTGATGACCTAAAGACTTCTGACAAATGTGCTTGTTTTGCCTATCTCGCGTTACACTTGGGGAGGGAATGTCACAGAGATTAAGAAGAAAGGCAGTTTTTGGTGTACTGCAAAAACACTTTGGGGTCTCAGGTAACATCACGGCTTCCGACTGTCGGATTAAGAGCCGGGCTCCTGGGTCCCGCAGGAGCTGACAGTTATTTCCGGGCCTGGGTCTCCAGCATCAGGTGCTCCGCAGGTGCTCTGACCCAGGACTCCCTGCCTGCCAAAGGCTCCAGGCGAGTTAGGCCAGCGGTCTGTCCTCCGCACCTCTGCTTTTCTGGACCTCGCAGCCCCACACTGCCCAGTCAACTAATAGGATGCAAATAATATCCGAAAGCTGCGCGACAGCAGGCCACGCCCAACACAATCCGGAAAGCCAGGGCGGGCGGGCGCGCGCAGCCGGCGACTTCCGGCGACTTCCGGTGACTCCCGCCGCTAGGGGAGGGGTGGGACGGGGCGACTCCCGCGGTGCACGACTACGACGCGGCGCGCGGCTCCCCCTGCCGGCGAAGGCTTTGCGGCGGCGGGCGGCGAGATCGCCGTACGGGGCTGCCTACCCAACGACGACCTTCCTGGCCCTTTACCTGTTCAGCTCCCGGTGTAACGTCCGGCCTTTGCCGCGCATTCTATTTTTAACTCACAACTTATTCCAGCGCTCAGAGCGTTTTGTTTGTTTTTTTTGCGGCAAGGTGAGAGTTAGAGAGGGAGAATAGAAAGATATCCTCGTGTGACGTGAAGATGGAGGAAGGCGCCCAGGCTTCAGATTGGGACAGCGATGAAACCGTGATAGAGGGGTCGGTGACAGAGAGTGACCTGGAAGAAGAGGAGCTGCCCTGGAGAAGGTGATCAGCATTACCGCTGGGAGAAAGTGACCGCCGCCGTTAGGCCTGGGCTCAGGCGCGGGTGGCCCTCTCAGATATGCGTTGAAATTGTTACCGGTGTAACATAGGTCTTGTGAGGCAGCCAAGCCCGAGCTAAGAACTTGTAAATAAACAAGGTCGCAAACCTGCAGTTTAGGACAAAATGAGCTTTATAGTAGTTGGCTTTATGGCATTTAAAAAAAAAAAAAAAAAGCCTTTACTCTTGGGCTGGGGATGTACGTCCTTTTGCACCGGCCAAAAACGTGTTAGGTCTAAAAAACTCAAATGCATTTTGTTTCAGACAGCTCTCAACTCGGGTCTAGGAGATGGTTAACATAATTTCTCTCAGGAATGAATGTGTGATGGGAGGATTGGTTGCTACCAAATTGGCAACGGATAATTTTATAGAATAAAAAAAGTCGGTAGTTTAGTCCATCAGCACCTTGTTGAAAATATTAAGTTTTCAGTGCTAGATTCAGGGAAGAGATGAGGCCACTGCCTTTGAGAAACCTGCAGGCCAGGAAAGACACGTAAACAGGTAATGTCAATGTAATGTGGGAAGTCCGGGCATGGAAGTGTGCTCAGGAGCACAGACGGTCTTTTATCCCAACCTTTGTGGCCTTCAGAGTTTGTTAGGGTTGACTTCTGAGTAGAGCCTTGAAAATGGGTTAGAAATTAGCCAGGTGAGGAACAGATGCTCTAGGCTCAGGGACTTGCATGGGTAAAGGTGTAGCTGTGGGACATACTGGGATACTTGTGTTGGAATGTACAGTTTAAGTTGAAGTGAAGTGCTAAGTGGTGAGGTGGGGAGGGGTGAAAGATGGGCCTGGAAAGGAAGGTAGGGAGAGGTCTTGTAAGGCCTGCTGTGTCTGCTTTTGTCCAGGTGGGGTGCTTGTGAGGTGTTAAGTGGAGGAGCAGCATAACCAGGTTTTGTTCGTTTTAGCATGCCCTAGGCTAGACTTTTCAAATTTTAACGCCCTTATAAATTACTGCAGAATCCTGTTAAAATGTGGGTTCCAATTCAGGAGTTCTGTGGTGAGGTTTGCAATTCGTCATTTCTAACAAGTTCCAGGTTAAAGTTGGGAGGAAGGTTCACTTTTCGCAAGGCAAGGCTACAGAGGTTAGTTTTGGGATCAAAGTCAAACTGGGATGATGAAAGCTCAGCCAGGAAGACACAGTGTGAATGGAGGGAAAAGGGAAAACTTGAGAAATCTTTAGAAAGTGTATTTGGAAAGAGATGGTGGTTAATTAGATATGGGGGATGATACCCAGGTTTCTGGCTTACGTACACATATACAATAATATTTGCTCTAGTTGGTGTCCAGGGAACATTTTTGACTAATACACGGAATCTTACAACAAACACCACAGTCAAAGTCCAGAACAGTTCCGTCACTCCCAAAAAACTCCCTTGTGCTGCCCCTTGGTAGTCAAGCCCCGCCCCCCCAATTTAAATCATTGTTTCTATATTTGTAATATATTATCTTTTTGTCTCTGCTTTCTCCCCCCTCCCCCTTATCTTTGCTTCTTAGCAGTTTGATTATATGATGTGTCTGGGCATGATTTTCTTTGTGTTTTTCCTGTTTCAGGTCACTGATATTGAATCTGCAAATTTATGTCTTTCACCAAACTTGGAAAGTTTTCTGTCATAATTTCTTCACATATATTTTTTCTGTACCAATTTCTTCTTCTGGGACATTAAATGACATAAATGTTTGACTTTTTGATATGGCCTCCCAGATGCCTGAGGCTTTATTAATTATTTTAATTCTTCAGACTCTATAATTTCTGTTGCTCTGTCTTCAGGTTTACTTACTGTGTCCTTGGTCATCTCCATTCTGTTGTTGACCCCATCCAGTGAATTTTGCATTTCCATCTGATTCTCTTAAACTTTTTATTTCTCTACTGAGAACAATGTTTTCATCTATTTGATGGGTGTTCAACTTTATCTCAAAAATAACGGTTATAAAAGCTGCTTTAAAGTCTTTGTAATTCTAACATTTGAGGGGGTAGGAGACATCTGTTAATTATATTTTCTCTCAAGAATTAGTCAGGTTTTCCTATTCTTTGCATGTTGAGTTATTCTGGATTATATCCTGTATATATTGAATATTATGTTCTTGACTTTTGGTCCTGTTAAAATCCTCCAGAGGATTTTGCTTTTTGTTTGTTTTGACAGACAATCAATCTGATTAGGTTCTGGCTGCACATTCTGTTTTGCCTTCTGTAGGTGGTGGTTATATCAGTCCAATTTTCGGAGCCCTGCCTATGCTGATTGAGTTTTTCTGACTCATGTGCCTCTCAGGAGTTAATCTGAAACGTGGGCAGTAGTTATTATCATTGTTCAATTCTCTAAGCCTTTGTTATGCTTCTTTGAATCTGCTGTGCATGTGGACAGCTCAGGGTTGATCCTGGGACTGACTGTTGGATCATATACAGAATTAGATGATTCCCCTTTGCTGCTTTCTGTTCTGCAGGATTCTCATGCACCCTTTCCTCTGTCTACCCACATGCTGGTTCATGTGACCAGAAAGGCAGATTTCTCTGAGTGTTAGCCTTCTCACTGTGGAGCAAGTATCTGCAATGGGGGAGGTACCTTCAGGGCAAAGTGATAAGGCAGAGAAGAAAATAACAGAGATTCTCTCCATACTCTTTCATGTATGCGTATGGTTCCTCTAGCTAGAGAGGCAGGTTTTCTCTTGGGTTTTAAGTGCCCAAGCTACCACAGTTGGTAGGAGTATAGCTCTGAGGCCAAAGAGAGAAAACTAATAAAGAAAACCCAGGATTTCCCCCCACACTTTCTGGCATTCTGGGGTTCCTTTCCCTAGTCTTCTGGATAGAGATAGAGTTTCTTCTGGAGTTTTTGCTCTCTGTACCCACTGTGCAGTTCTGGAATTAAGCCTTGGATTAAAGCTATAGGCCAAAAACCAAAACGAAGAAACTTGAAACTCAATAATACAAGGTTGTTTTACAAATTTTGAACTTCAGTCGCCAATCTACCTGTTATTATTTACTGTTTCAGTTACTCAGGTAGCTTTAAAAACTCTTCTACTAGTTTTTAGTTGTATTGAGTAGAGAAATAAGCTATATGGATGGCTTACTCTATCTTGGCTGGCCAGTCTTTTGGTTTTCCCTCTGATTTATTTTAAAATACTTCTTTGCAATGCCATAGAAACATCATTCTTTCAGACCTCATAACCTGAGTTTAAAAATTAGTGCTCTTTTTATTGGAGCTGAATGCCACTGTTTTTTTGCTCTGCCTCCCCCCCCCCCCCGCCCCTTTTATCCTCTTTGATTACTTGTATGCAGTGCATTCTGGCTATTTTTCATGTACACGCTTCCAGTTTAGGTTGGAATGAGGAGAACATTTAATAGAGCAGAATCCCCAACAAGTAAAACATGATAGTTTCACATCACTAAATAATCCTTAAATGTTACAACTTTCCAAGGTCATTTCACTAAGAACTGAGAAAGGGTTTGGTAACCTTTGGGACTAGAAAAGGCAAGGCTGTCAAAGAATCAGGATGCCAGGATCTCACTCTCTGAGAGCCAGGACTTGGTCCTAGCCCTACCTCTGGAAACAGTGTCCTAAAATGCATCAAGCCCTTTTTTGTGGCTCAGTAGTTGTGCTACTAATCTCTAAATATTCAGGTTGTTGATAAGAAGGCTTTGTTTGCTTGTAATTTGTTTTCTAAGTGGCAGGACTAATTTTTTCTTATATGTGTCACTGGGAACGTTTAATCCTAATTTTCTGTCTCAGCCTCTGGTAATATCAACAAACTGTTCAATAACATTGAGGGATATATCTCAAATACTATTCAGTATATTTAAACAGAACCACCTCCTAAAACAGTTTATTGTACATGGATTTGTGCATATGTCCAGGTCAAATCATGTACTCTGAACATTATAATTGCATGTAGTAAAAGGCTAATTCAGTATAATTACTCTGTAAGGTAGGTGTTAATTCTAACACTGACTTCATGTGAATTGTCTAGATAGAATATACCCACCTTGTAATTCCATTTTAATATTGAAGATGGAAGAAAACAAGCAATATTTTTGGCATATTATGCTTTATTATTTAAAGAAAAGTAAAAATGCAACTGAAGTGCAAAAAAAAAAAAAGATTTGTGCAGTGTATGGAGGAGGTTCTGTGATGGATCAAAGGCGTCAGAAATGGTTTGTGAAGATTTGTGCTGGAGATTTTTCACTGGACACTCCTGGTAGACCAGTGAAATTGAAGCAGTCAAAATTGAGACATTCATTGAGAACAATCAACATTCTACCACGCAGGAAATAGCCAACATTCTCAAAATATCCGAATCAATATTGGTGAAAATGAAGAATGTGTCTTTTATTTTACAGAGAAAACTAAACGGACTTTTTGGCCAACCCATAGATTATTAGATACCAGGCGTATTACATTAGGCTCCCACCCTTATAATTTCATTTAACTTTAATTGCCTCATTTAAGGCCCTGTTTCCACATGTAGTCACATTGGGGGTTAAGGCTACAACATATGAATATGGGGAGAGGGACACAATTCAGTCCGTAACAAGTGATTTCACATCAAACAATACATGAGCCACTTTAACAAGGCTCCCACTAGCTAGAAATGGGACAGTTTGAGCATTGATAAGAACAATAACAACAGTAGATTTAAATCTATGAGTTTGCAATGGTCTTTAAAAACTTATTTCAATATTCTGAAAACTGATAAGGAAAAAGAAACATTAATCTTGCCTTTCCTTTTCAAACTGTACCTAAGTTACCTGGCTGAGTTAGCATGGCTTGATGGAAAGTAATTGTGTAGTTGAGCGAAAGTTCTTTAAAAATATGTAAGTATTTCCATTAATAAGTGAAGATAGTGATAGAGTAGAATATTGCTATTTTATATACTCCCAATAATGAATGTCCTAGGCAGTGGTCATCAGTGGTCACTAACATGACAAAATGACTTACAACCATTTTGTTGAGCAAGTAGCATGTTGCCTGTCACCAGGAGCAGAAATCCAGACACCTGTGTCCACTGCATCTTGGTATCGGAGTCACCAATGCAAACAGTGCAGTAAAGCGCTGGCTGGAACAACACTTTACTATAGAGAAGAAATAGAGCAAAATTAGTTTCAATAGTGGGCATTGATCACCCAAGGCTAGCAGCTGATGATCCAGAGCCATTGGCTTGCACACTCCCCTCTTGTGCCATGGAATGAAGAACTTCATCCTTTCTCCACAGAAGACAGATGTAGTAGTGGGGTTGGCTAGGTGCCATGTGACGCTTACACAGAACAAAGGAGAACACATTCTGTCTAAAACAGTGAAAGGCATTCCCACACAAGGTAATAGGTCCAGCACAGCCTAGGAGAGGACTCTATCTCTTGCTAAGAAAGTGTTTCTGGCCCAAGGTGGTTGATAGGCAGCATACACAAGACTGCCTTTCCCAACACACACCTTTTTGTATCTCCTATAGAAAGTACACATATGCTTCTCCAAACTGTACTTGAATTAGATGAATGAGCAGTTTACAGGAAATATACAGGACAGAGGAACATGTTGATTAACATGCAATCAGTAAATCCAAAATATAGAAAAACCCTACAGGAAAAACAACCCAGTTTCTAAAACAAATAAATTGCAAAGGAGTGGGGAAGACTGGGGGTAATTTGTAGATTTAAGAAGAGACTTGAGAGACATAGCAACTAAATTCAATGTGTATACCTTGTTTGAATCCTGATTTGAACAAAACAACTAAATAGAGAGTGGGGAAATGTGACTACCATCCATTTATTAGTTTTTCATTGCTGTGTAACAACTTCAAAACTTAGCATCTTAAAACAATAAGTATTTACCATCTTGGTTTCTGAGGGTCAGGAATCCAGGAGTTGCTTAAGTCATGCTGAAGGACTCCCAAGGGTGCATTCATCTCAAGGCTTCATGAGAAGGATCCACTTTCTACATGGTGGTTTCAACAATCAGTACCTTTCTGGCCTTAGTTCACCTCTGTTGATTGGAGGCCTCTCTTACCTTCTTGCCACAGAGGCTTCTCCACAGGGCATTTCACAATGTGGTGAGCCAGCTTCCATGAGAGGGAAGAAGCAAGAGACTGGGAGAGGGAGATAAGATGGAAGCCATTGTCTTTTTGTAACCTAATCTCAGAAGTAACATCCCAACATATTAACAGTGGTATGACTACAAATTATAGCAAGTTTAGATACAATAAAAATAACAGTTAAGGTTTCATTTTTTTATGGCCAAGTTGTATTCCATTGTATGTCTGTACCACCACTTTTTCATCCACTCATCTATTGATGGGCAGTTGGCAGGTTTTCAGATCTTGGCTATTGAAAATAACACTACAGTGAACACAGGAGTGCATATATTCTTTCAAATTAATGTTTCATGTTTCTTCAGATAAATCCTTAGAAATGAAATTGCTGGGTCATAAGGCAGTTCCATTTTTAATTTTTTCTCTTTTTCTTTTAATTGTTGTTCAAGTACAGTTTAAAATTTATTTTATTTTATTTTAATTGTTCAAGTACAGTTTTCTGCCTTTTACTCCCATCCCAGCCCCCCCTTCAGCAATTTTTAATTTTTTGAGAAACTCCATGATGTTTTCCATAGTGGCTAAACTTAACTGTATTCCCACCAACAGTGCATGAGGGTTCCCTTTTCTCTACATCCTCACCAACACCTATTATTTGTGGATTTATTTTATTTCATTTTTATTTTTATTTTATTGATTATGCTATTACAGTTGTCCTATTTTTTCTCCCCTTTATTCCCTTCCACTCTGCACCCACCCTTCTCTCCAACAGCCCCCCCCCCCCTTAGTTCATGTCCATGGGTCTTGCATATAAGTTCTTTGGCTTCTCCATTTCCTGTACTATTCTTAACCTCCCGCTGTCTATTTTGTATCTACTATTTATGCTTCTTATTCCCTGTACCTTCCCCCCATTCTCCCCCTCCCCCTCCCCACTGATAGCCCTCCACATGACCTCCATTTCTGTGATTCTGTTCCTATTCTAGTTGTCTGCTTAGTTTGTTTTTGTTTTTACTCTTTTAGGTTCAGTTGTTGATAATTGTGAGTTTGTTGTCTTTTTACTGTTCATATTTTTTATCTTCTTTTTCTTAGATAAGTCCCTTTAACATTTCATATAATAAGGGCTTGGTGATGATGAACTTCTTGAAATTGACCTTATCTGAGAAGCACTTTATTTTCCCTTCCATTCTAAATGACAGCTTTGCTGGATAGAGCAATCTTGGATGTAGGTTCTTGCCTTTCATGACTTGGAATACTTCTTTCCAGCCCCTTCTTGCCTGTAAGGTCTCTTTTGAGAAATCAGCTGATAGTCTTATGGAACTGCTTTGTAGATAACTGTCTCCTTTTCTCTTGATGCTTTTAAAATTCTCCTTAATTTATCTTTAATCTTGGGTAATGTAATTATGATATGTCTTGGTGTGTTCCTCCTCAGTCCAACTTCTTTGGGACTGTCTGAGTGTCCTGGACTTGCGTGTCTAGTTCCTTCATCAGATTGGGGGAATTTTCCTTCATTATTTTTTCAAATAAGTTTTCAAATTTTTGCTCTTCCTCTTCTCCTTCTGGCACCCCTATGACTCGGATGTTGGAAGGTTTAAAATTGTCCCAGAGGTTCCTAAGCCTTTCCTCATTTTTTTTGAATTCTTGTTTCTTCATTCTATTCTGCTTGAATGTTTATTTCTTCCTTCTGTTCCAAATCATTGATTTGAGTCCTAGTTTTCTTCCCTACACTGTTGGCTCCCTGTATATTTTTTCTTTATTTCACTTTGTATAGCCTTCACTTCTTCCTTTATTTTGTGTCCATACTCAATCATTTCTGTGAGCATACTGACTACTAGTGTTTTGAACTCTGCATCTGATTGGGTTGGCTATTTTCTTGTCACTTAGTTCTTTCTCTGGAGTTTTGATCTATTCTTTCATTTGGGCCATATTTCTTTTTCTTTGGTGCACCTATTACATTGTAAGGGGCAGAGTGTTAGGTATTCACCAGGGCAGGGCAACCCATGTTGCTGCGTTGTGGCACTACCTGTGCAGGAGGGATCAGAGAGGGGACAATGCCCTCTCTGCTGGACTCTCACCCCACTTTCTGTCACTTTCCCTACTACCCAGAAGCAAATTGCGCTCTTCTGGTGCTGATTCCTGGGTGGGTGGGTTTGTGTACGTTCTAGGATCCTGTGGGCCCCTTTGCCCCTTCAATAGACTCTTCTGTGAGACTGGGAGTTTCTCCCACTCCCATAGCCCCCACAGGCCTTTACAGTCAGAGGTTTTGAGGCTTTATTTCCCTGTTCTGGAACCCTTGGTTGTGTGTGTGTCTCACTTACCAGTTTTTCCTTCCAGTTTATCCACACATGAATGTGGGACTGTCTGGTCTGCCAGCAGCCACCTCACCCACCCGGTCTACCAACTGCTGCCTTGCCAAGAATTCTCTCTGCCTCTTCTCCACCCCTCCTATCAGTCTGGATGAATGTTTCTTCTTTAACTCCTTGGTTGTTGGACTTCCATACAGTTCAATTTTCTGGCAGTTCTGGTGGTTTTGTTTTTAAATTGGTTGTTTCCTTCTTTTGGTTGTGTGAGGAGCAAAGCATATCTACCTACACTTCATCTTGGCTGGAAGCTCTGTTTTATATTTCTCAGGGCATACATAAGATTGCTGCTGGGTGGCAGCCAGACTAATAACTAGTTTTGAGCACACAAGATTTCTTTTTCCAGGTTCTCAACCACGTTATTCCTAAGCACAGATTTTCTGAAAGGCAGAAAAGTAGAAAAGTGACAGTAAGAAGCTAATGAGCCACACTTCATTTTGCTGCAAGGCTCAAAGTGGATTTGTGGATTTATTGATGATAGCCAGTTTGACAAGTATGAGGTGATATCTCATTATAATGTTAATTTTCATTTCTTTGACAATTAGTGATGTTGAACATCTTTTCATGTCTGTTGGCCATCTGTGTATCCTCTTTGGAGAAGTGTCTGCTCACATCCTCTGCCCATTTTTTAATTGGATTATCTGTTGTTGTGACAGCATGGTTCGACCTAGAGGGTAGTGTGCTCAGTGAAATATGTCAGTCAAAGAAACATAAACACCATATGATTTCACTTATACATGGAATCTAAAGAACAAAATGAATGAACAAACAAAATGGAAACAGACTATAGACACAGATGGATGCCAGAGACAAGGGAGTTTAGGGGACTGGATAAAAAAAGTGAAGGGATTAAGAAGTATATGTTGGTAGTTACAAAATAGTCATGGGAATGTAAAGTAAAGCATAGAGAATATGGGCAATAATATTGCAATAACTATGTGTGGTGCCAGATGGGCACTGGAAATATGGAGAGGAACACTTTGTAAAGTATATGATTTTCTAACTAGTAAACTATATACCTGAAACCACAATAAAATAAAATTGACAGTAACTTGTAAAAAAAAAAACTCTGACAGTTAAATTCTTAATCTTTGTTTAAAAAACATGATAACAATCTGTACCTTCATTTTGGTATTTGAAAGGTTGCTCTTTGATCAGGACACATCTCTTAGATCCGAGTTCAGTCTCCATCCTGATACAAATGGAACATGCAAAGGTGAGAAATAATTCTTTTCACCAATAGTCCCTTTTATATCCCCGGTGTTATCATTCCATTACTATCTCCTTTTATATTTCGTCTTGTTTAACTTTACAGAGTTAGTTTCTTTTAGGCATCTGTAATAGACCCTAAGGCCTATTACTTTGAGGATGACAATGAGCATCATAACTTCTGGAAGATGTTTGCAACTCCTTTAGAGGGCAACAGAGATATGGAAGTGGTACTCAGATAGCTCTTCTCCCTGCCCTACCACACCCCCAGTTTAACCCTAGAAGCTGCCTATTTGCAAAAGTAAATGGTACTTTTTAATAACCAGTCTGATTCTTTTAGACGAAATTAAGTTACAAATATCCTTGGTGTATATTTTCATTTATTTTTATTTTATAGTATTATTTTTATTGAAGTATAATTGACATAAAACATTTTTTTAGGTGTACAAAATAATGATTCGATGTTTATATATTGTGAAATGATCACTACAGTAAGTCTGGTAACATAGTCTATTATATTAGTCTAGTTAACCTAGTCACACAATAAGTCTAATTATATATCTGTTTTTAAAAAGTGCCTTTTACCTACCAATGCTCCATACTTCCTGAGTCCACTTCTAGATCAACTAAAAATGCATCTACAAAAGTCTATCACTAATTGTTACTGTTCAGGAAGATCAATTCTGCAGTAGCTGTTTAGATGGTAGATCATTTCCATTTATTATTTCTTCCTGTGAGCATTTTCATTTTGGAGGATGTCTGGAAATAGGTGCAGAATAGAAGAAAAATTTCCTAAGCATCATGAAGATCTTTTTGTTGTGGTTTACAAAGTTTTTTCACTGCACACTACCTTACTTGATACCCCAATGGCAAGTTACAGTTTCATCTTGGAGTGATTTTTCTTACTTGTAATT
This sequence comes from Anoura caudifer, assembly GCA_004027475.1. Classification (NCBI taxonomy): domain Eukaryota; kingdom Metazoa; phylum Chordata; class Mammalia; order Chiroptera; family Phyllostomidae; genus Anoura; species Anoura caudifer. Next base: position 267,481 of record PVKU01001743.1, read on the forward strand.
GGAAAGAACAATGTGTAATATTGGTCTCCAGAATGTATTCATTGATGTATAAAATACCAAAAGGAAAAAGCTAGAGGTCTGTTTTAATATTCCAGCCAAGTTTTTTCTTTTATTTTCCAAAAAGATGGACCTTTATTATTTTTGCTAATTATTTAAAAAGTATAAAATATTTAAAAAATACATAATTATATGGAAGATGAAAGGTGCTATCTAATATTCTTTTCTATAATTCTACTCCCAACAATGCCAGTATTTAGTATTTGTATATCCTTCTAGACTTTCATATACCAACATGAACATTTCTTTTCATAATTGGCATTGTACTACATAGTATATTTCTTTCCTTGTTATATTGATCTACCTCAACCTTTTAAATTGCTAAAAATTATTTTGTATGAGTATACCCTTACTTAATGAATTGATTACATTTTTTATGTTCCTCAATACTACAACAAATATAAATAGTCTAATGCTTATACCTTTGCCTACTTTTTTTATTATTTCTTTAGAATAAATAACTAGCTAACATTAGATTTGTCTTTAAAGAATGTGTTCTGATTTTAAAGGATCTGACATGTGTCAGATGTTGACATATGAGATCTGTCCAGAAGGTATCCAACCATGTAATATGAAATAGAGAGATATTTATTGAAAAAGATATAAGATACAAGAAACATTGTGCATAGGACAATGATGCCTCAGTCCTCTTCAAAGTAGACACCTTGGGACCTCACACAATTCTTCCAGTTGCCATCAGCTGCCCTGTTGTATTTTCCTGAATCTCACTGATGGTCTGAAATCTCTTCCCTTTCAAAGGTGATTTTAGTTTTGGGGAGAGTCAGAAATTGCAGGTCACCAAATCTGGGCTGTGTCACCTTGGCGATTTGATGTTTTGCCAAAAAACTCTGCACAAGATGTGATGCATGAGCAGGCGCATTGTCATGATGAAGCTGCCGACCATCAGTTGCCCATAGCTGAGGCCTTCTGAATCATCTAAATAGTTTCCACAGAAGAATGTTCAAGCTTAACACAAAACTTAATGTACGTTTCTTGCTCTACTCGCTCAGTCATTTTGACTGTGATGGCCACACAGTATACGTACTCTACACATACTCCCTCAATGACATCTACTGCCCCCACTGACTAGTGAGGTGAAGTCATCATTGTTCTCGCATGCGCATTTTAGTCCACTCTCCTTGACTGCCAGGTTATATCAGTGTTGTACGAACTGTTCTCATTACATTAACAATGGCTGAACTTTTTCTTGGCAGACCTCATATACAGCTCCCTGAAAAGATTGCTTTTTCCCCTCTAGATCCAATACAGGATATATGCAGTCTTTGCAAAACTGGTAAATAAAAGGCATATGATTATTTTAATTTGCATTTTTGAGAATATTTAGACATTTTAATATTGACTATTCATAGGCTTCTTGTTACGATTTGCCTTATATATCTCCTAATTATTCTCATTTTATTATTGATTTATAAGAGCATTTTGCATAATAAAGATAACAAAAGTTTGTCATATGAGTTGCAAATAGTTGTACCCAGTTTCCAAGTTATATTTTAATGTTATTAATGGTATATTTTGTATTGCAGAAGTTTTAAGTTTTTATCAATATATAGTAAAATCTGTTGGTCTTTTAGGGTTTATTAGTTTTTTCAAATTTAGAAATAGTTTACCTACCTCAAGACCATAAAGATATTTTCTTTTATCTTTATTTCTACTTATTATATTTATAACTTCTACAAATAATCTCTTTGGAATATTTTAGCATAGGGGAATGTAGTTCTCTAAATTCATTTTTTCAAATACTTAACCAACTTTTCCAATATTATTTACTGAATACTCATCTCAGTGCCTCTGTTTAAAATACCATTATTGTTACATATTAAATTCCTGGGTATATATGTTTGTTCCTTACTTTTTTGTTTCATTGATCTTTTTGAGTATTTCTGCTTCTGTGCCATTATTATATTATTTTACCAACTTCAGCATTTAGTACATTTTGATATCTGGTCAGGAAGAAGTCCTCCCACACAGAGTAGCTGACTATAACATTCATCCTAAACATATTTGTTACAAATAGCAAGCTCAGTGAAGTATGCAACTATCCACTGTGAACTTCTAATTTACCCTCTTCCATCTTTTGTTGGTGAGATTTGCCCTGAGCTGGGTAGTTCTCAAGGATTCTGATGGAAGAAATCCATGTAATTACTTCTGACGGATCCACTCCTTTTCCTATGTTGAGTGGCAAGCTGTTTACTAATTTTTTATTTCTCTTTAGTCCATTTTAATCTTCTAATCTACAGGGGATATATTTCCTTTTTTACCATTACTGCTTCAGATTTTAAAAACTAATCATTTCTTTGGATTCTTGATAGGAACTGGGAAGGGGAGAAATTAAATTATGGGCTAAATTTGCCATCTTGCAACAGAAACTTTGAATTTTCTTGAATTATGTATTAGCATGATGGGTTTTTAAAAAGACATAAAATGGAGTTTTTTAAAAAAGAAGTATTCTTTCTAGTGTGATTTATGTCTGCATAAAAATACATATAATATATATCCTTTTATCATTTGTCCTGAAAAAGGAAATATCAAGTATTATTTTATTCAATGTAGTGCATATGTTTCTTCCTAGTTAATAAGTTAAAAATCATAACACATAAAAGTGACAGGAAATTATAATTTACAAAATGATCTTTAACCACATTTTTACTATCTTTAAATCCTTAGGTCATTTTCAAAGCAAAGCAATAAAGCTGTTACAAATGACTTATGATTATATCTCATTCTAGGTACATGTTCTCCTGAGATTCAACTTAGATTCAAGCTCAGAGAGGATCCACAAGAGCAAGTAAGTAAAAAGAAGATGATACCTGTTCTTAGTGAGGATGCAGTCTTACAGGTGATAAGCATATTGATTAAATATACACTTACTGGAAACTGGAAATGCTATTAAAAGAGTGCAAATTATTAATGATTACTTCTTTTCGTCTATTATTTTGCTGCTTCTTTCTTCTCATATTCAATTTTTTTCTCTTTTCTTAGCTAGCCATTCTACTTCTTTGCTGCAAATTTGTTGAAAGACAGTTGTTTTAGGAGGAGGTGTTTAATATTTTCCTTTTCTCTCTTTATTTTTCTCTCTTTCTGGTGTAGATTTGAAAATGACAGGAACAGAATGTTAAAATAAGTAAAATTAGGATATAATAATTATAGTTCTCATCTGCATTGTATGTCAGAGGTCATCTTAAATTTATGAAGAAGATACTAGTTAGTGTGATATAATTTGAGGTATGGACCAGTGAAAGGTGTTTCTATTGTCCTGTGTATGTGAGTGCGTGTGTGTGTGTATACACCCTTATATATATAAATATTTATTTGTTTCTTTGTTATGTAATCACTTGGGGGAAAAGTAAAGAGTAATTTAGTTAGCACCTTGGCATAAATAAGTTAGTTAACCACATGCCTACAAAGTCTTAAGGAATGGAAAGGAAGATACATTTTAATAGCAGAAATTGATAAAAATTCCAAAAAGTTGACCATGAGGATCTATTTAATATTGTACCTAAGAAAGTGTATCACTTGAATGATCTCTGAATAAAAGTAAATTTTAACATTAAATATTTTTTCTTGAAGCTAAAATATGTCTGTTTAGTTTCTCATCATGAGCTTAAAAATCAGTTCTGCAATATTTGAGTTAAGAAAAAAAGAACATATTTTTCTTTAGTTTCAGTAACTGAAATGGGAAATAATTTTTTAGTTTATTTTAGAAGCATTTGCTACATGAATATTGTAATTCAGAACAGTGATTTTGAATGTTTATTATTAGATTCATTTGGATAGCTTTTTAAAAATGTATAGACTCTTGGACCTGTACTTGAGTGGAACTTAGGAATTTCTGCTTTTTGAAAGCTCTTGAGTAATTTCTGATGATCAACCATCTTGGAACAGTTGCCTTACAGGACTTTAGGAATTAACGAATGTATATTTCAAAGGTTGGATATCAGATAATAAATCAGCCATCTGCTGGTTCTGGGCTTGTAAAATTAGGGTAAGAAGGAAAAATGAAGTATTTGATACTTGTCCCTCTTTTTTTCACCTTTATGGGAATTCATTGGTAATAAAATAGATACCTCCTTTAACTTTTCCCTGCCCCCTTTATGTCTACAATAAAGTTAGACCATATAATCAATATATTTAAAAATCTATAGTGAATTATAATATTTAGAAAATTGACATATGTTGCTCTTATAATTTTTACTTTTATTCTGTGAAAATATACCTTCAGGGGGAGGGAAATATTCTCCCTCTTGAAAAAACAGACCCCAACATTTTCCCACTGTTATTCTTTATATCCCAGCACTCAGAATTCTTGTGACATTAGCCTGGGGGGGCTTGTGGTTGTGTAAACCACGTATGGAAATCCATGTGGGCCTCGCCAAGGAGACAGATTTGAGTCTCTTTCCCTCAACCTTGACACATGGTTAGCTTAAAATAAAAAGTCCATTCTGGAGGAAAAAAAAAAAAAAGAAAACAAACCTTTAGTAATTTAACTATATATATGAAAGAAACTGATTTTATCAAATAAAGAAATGGAGAGAACAGAAAAGATGCTTTCCCAGAAGTATTTTAAAAGAATAAAATATATTGCTTTATACCTTGGTTTCAGTTTCTAAATAAATTCTGAGTAATTACTAAATGCATTTCTAAATAAATTCCTCCTTAGTACTCAGATGCAACATTGACATTTCAACTTAAAACAGGCTATTTTAGAAATGATGGGCAATTTTAAATAAGGAGAAGCTAGAAATAGAGGAACTTTGGTTTGTTATACACCATACTAATTTTTGTTTATTTTTTATTTCTTTTTATTTTTTATTGTTGTTCGAGTATAGTAGTCTCCATTTTACTGGCACCATTCCTCCTCACCCCATCCACCACCACCTCCCATCACTGATCCCACCCCACCTTGGTTTTGTCCATGTGTCCTTAATTTTTAAAAATAGCTGGCCAGGATGGAGGTGTAGGTGGACACACTGTGCCTCCTCTCACAATCAAAATTAAGGACAACAAAGATTTAGAAACAAGAAAACAACCAGAACTCATAGAAAATTGAACTGTTCGGAAGTCCAACAACCATTCATCCAGACTGGTAAGAGGGGCGGAGTTGCAGCAGGAAATAGTGGAGGTGTGGACCGGGCATGCAGGCAGCAGCGGCTAGCAGACCCCAGGGGCACAGGTGGCGGCTAGCAGACCCCAGGCCTGGGGTGGCAACTGTGCAGACCCAGTGAGGCCACACAAGGCGGCTGGCTGACCGGGTGGTCCCACATTTGCGCGCAGATAATTCAGGCAAAGGGGAAGCAGCGGAAGGGGCTGGAATCCGAGAGAGAGCAGAGAAAGCGCCATTGTTCCCTCTTGGACCCCACCCCCACATACAGCATCACTACCCAGCGACTGAGCTGCCCCGCCCTGGGGAACACCTAAGGCTCTGCCCCTCACTATGTAACAGCCGCGACTAGACCCCCCCCCAAAAAAAACAACCAAAAATAAAAAAAAAAACAGAAACAAAAATGGCTCAAACCGGAGAACAAATCAAAGCCCCAGAGCCAATTCATCTAAGCGACGAAGAGATAGCCAACCTATCAGATGCACAATTCAAAGCCCTGGTGATCAGGATGCTCACTGAATTGGTTGATTTTGCTCACAAATTAGATGAAAAATGAAGGCTACAATAAGTGAAATGAAGAAAAATGCATGGGGAACCAACAGTGATGGGAGGAAAACTGGGACTCAAATCAGTGGAGTGGACCAGAAGGAAGAAAGAAACAACCAAACAGAAAAGGGAGAAACAAGAATTCAAAAAAAAAAAATGGGGAGAGGCTTAGGAACCTCCAGGACATCTTTAAACATCCCAACATCCGAATTATAGGGGTACCGGAAGGGGAAGAGGAAGAGCAACAAGTGGAAAACTTATTTGAACAAATAATAAAGGAGAACTTCCCCAATCTGGCTTCCAAAGAAAATAGACTTCCAGGAAGTCCAGGAAGCTCAGAGAGTCCCAAAGAAGTTGGACCCAAGGAGGAACACACCAAGGCACATCATAATTACATTAGCTAAGATTAAAATGAAGGAGAGAATTCTAGAAGCAGCAAGAGATAAAGGCAGAGTCACCTACAAAGGAGTTCCCATCAGTCTGTCAGCTGATTTCTCCAAAGAGACCTTGCAGGCAAGAAGGGGCTGGAAAGAAGTATTCCAAGTCATGAAAGGCAAGAACCTACATCCAAGATTGCTCTATCCAGCAAAGCTGTCATTTAGAATGGAAGGGAAAATAAAGTGCTTCTCAGATAAGGTCAAGTTCAAGAAGTTCATCATCACCAAGCCCTTATTATATGAAATGTTAAAGGGACTTATCTAAGAAAAAGAAGATAAAAAATACGAACAGTAAAAAGACAGCAAACTCACAGGTATTAACAACCAGACCTAAAACAAAAGCCAACTAAGCAAATCACTACAACAGGAGCAGAAACACAGAAATGGAGATCACATGGAGGGTTAGCAACAGGGGAGTGGGAAGAGGAGAGAGGGGGACAAGGTACATAGAACAAGTGGCATAGATGGTAGGTAGAAAATAGACAGGGGGAGGGCAAGAATAGTATGGGAAATGTAGAAGCTAAAGAACTTATGACACATGGACATGAACTAAAGTGGGGAATGTGGGTGAGAGGGGGTGTGCAGGGTGGAGGGGAATGAAGGGGGAAA